>JXCR01122876.1:0-13326 GCA_002079205.1 Phalaenopsis hybrid cultivar | reverse complement strand
ATATATATATATATATATATATATATATATATATATATATATATATACATACATATGTATATATATATGCATATATATATATATTAACATCTCTAAATAGAGTAGCCAATAAAATCTAAATTGTAAAATTTTATGAACAGTTCCTTCAAATTCAGAATCATGACATTTTTGAATAATTTCCTAAATTTCTTTATAAGGCACACATCGTCTCATCATTAAATCTTTACATTGCTTATATAAATAAAGATCATCCAAAAAATAAGATTTTGCATCATAAATGAATTTCTTTTCCTATTGTTCTATGAATTCATGTGGTAAAATACCACTAATAATATAATTTACAATATCAACATACCAAGGTATTTCCCATCCTTTTTTAGCATAAAGTCATTCATCAGGAAATGCTTCATTAATCTCTTTTTCCATGTCAATAATTTCTTCTTATTCTAACCTATACAAAAAATCAGCAATTTGATTATCAATCCCTTTACTATCGACTACTACAAAATCAAACTCTTGTATCAGAAGTACCAATCTAATTAATCTTGGTTTAGCCTCCTTATTTTGCATCAAATATTTAATAGATGAATGGTCAATATGCATAACATATTTAGCTCCAATCAGATATGGCCTAAACTTGTCAAAAACATACACAATAACTAATAACTCTCTTTTAATGGTGGTGTAATTAATTTTAGAATTAATAAGAGTCTTACTCATATAGTATATCACTTTAAAAATCTTATCATACATTTTCCCTAAAACAACTCCAATTGCATAATCAATAGCATCACACATTAATTCAAAAGGTTTCTCCCAATCAGGTGAAACAATTATAGGAGCACTGATCAAGTTTTCCTTCAAAGTTTCAAAGGCTTTAAGGAAATCTTGATTAAAGTCAAAATTTGTATCTTTTTCAAGAAGTTGGCATAAATGTTTAATAGTTTTTAAAAAATCTTCAACATATCTCCTATAAAATCTAGCATGTCTTAAAAAGTTCCTAACTCCTCTTAGTGTGGTAGGTGGAGGTCGGTTCAATATAACCTATATTTTTATAGTATCTACTTCCATGCCATTTTCTAAAATTTTATGTCCAAGCATAATTCCTCCTGCAACCATAATTGACATTTTTCTCAGTTAAATACAAGATTAGTATTTTCTCAACGCTTCAGAACTTTTTCTAAATGATTTTGACATATTTTGAATGAAGTTTCAAATACAGAAAACTCATCCATAAAGACTTCAATCCCTTTTTCAATCAAATCACTGAAACTTGACATCATACATCTTTCTATAATCTATGCAGATTCACCAAACTGTGGTTTTTCTTGTTGATATTAATTCATTATGCTCATTTACCACTACAGTTACACCTCCTTTCATTAGAACATGGTGAATTGGACTAACACAAGCACTGTCTGAAATATGATATATTATTCTAGCATCTAACCATTTTAAAATTTCTTTCTTTACAACTTCTTTCATCATAGGATTTAATTACCTTTGAGGATCAGCTCTTCGTTCATGTTAATATTCTAATAAAATTATATGCATACAAATTGAAGGACTGATTCCTTTAATATCAGCTAATGTCAATCCAAAGGGTTTCTTATATCTTTTCAAAGTTTCCAATAATTGTTGTTCTTGCATATCAGTTAATTCTTAGGATACTATAACAGACAATGTTGATAAATCTTCAAAAAAAGCATACTTCAAATGTGTAGGAAGCATTTTTAGTTCTAGTTCAAGAGGCTTTGCAATAGATGGAATCAAATTCTTGTTACTTTCTGTAGAAACTAACATTTCAAAACTTTTCTGAACATAATCCATATCTTCTTTACTCAAATTCATAGATTCATCTTGAATTTTATCCTCATCTTGATATTCCGTATATTTCTTTTTAAATTCTCTTCCAAAAGTCTTCTTAAATTATTCATGGATTAAATATTCATTAATATCCATTTTGAAGCATTCAATCTCTTGCTCTTTTGCAGAATATCTCATTGATTTTGTAATATTGCATGTAACCTCTTGATCACTAACTCTCATAGTTAGTTCTCCTTTCTGCACATCTATCAAAGCTCTTTTAGTAGCTAGGAATGGTGATCTCGAAATGATATAGTTTTGCAAAATATATAAAATTGACTCCGCTTTTCAACTGTGCCAAGAACTTGATATGTTATTTTATGAATATGAAATTTAAGCAATTTATGTAGGTTTTCTACATAAGTATATGTAGCGTTATCAAGTATTATATGACTTTGTATTTAATCCCCAAATATTGATCCCACGAGGAATGCTTAAATTTGAAATGATAAATTAACTAGGAAATTCATTGCAATAAAATAAAATTACTGTCAGTGATTTTGAATGTTTGAGGTATTATCAAAACTAAATTATTAACTACTAGCAAAATTGAAATGCAAAGTTTAAACAAGAACTACCAAACCATGTTTATGTGATGAAGTTAGCTAATATGAAAAAGCATATTTCTCACTACAATGAGTTTTTGGTAAAGTAAGATGAGATAAATGGTTTAAATCTGTATTGGGCAAAATAGGAGCAATTTTAATTATCTATCCTGATTCAGTTTTATAGAGAATCATTGGCTAATCTCAGGTTTAGTCGCTAAATCCATGGTTAGGCTGGGAGGATACTGTCTCTCACTCAAAAGCTCCCACTTCCCTTCCCCTGAAGACTAACACTCACTTTAGTTCTTAAACACTAAGACCAAATTAGGGATTTTAGTCTGCCACCATAAATCTCCAATTCTACACCCAACAATGTATATTTCCCTATTTATTTGCACTTAATTCCATGAAAAAAATACTCCTCCATGAAATTAAATGTGATTCTCACTCTTTTGTAGAACTCATACCCCATTTCCCGGATCATATGTTTCACAACTTATTTTAACATTTCAATTGGCAGGATCGAAAAGTAACTTAAGAACATAGTTTAAAAAGCATCACAATTTTNATCGAAAAGTAACTTAAGAACATAGTTTAAAAAGCATCACAATTTTTTTTATATTTTAAAATTAGCACATCCAAATTATCTCTTCATTTCACCATATCTCAGAGTAGGGAGAAAGATAAAGGAAACTACTCAGACTTCATGAGAAAGATACAACAAAAGACAAATTTCATATATAAAAGAAAGTTCATACAACAATAATAAGCAAACAATACTTATTTGAAACTCTTTCTCAAAGCAAATCCCTTGTAGCCTCTCTTGGACTCGTTCTTTCTCTACAATACTCTTGATTCAATCTTAAAAGATTTAGGAAGAAGAAATCTCTCAATTCTCTCCCTCTCTAATAACTCTTATAAAAAAATTCACATTTAAACACACCACAAAACTCAAAACTCTAAAGAAATAAATGACTAATGGACTCTAAGTGGTTGGGGGAGTGGAAGAGAGATTCTTCTGATCATTTTTTGCCCAAAATAGAGCCTAATATCGGTTTTCCAATAGGTGAATCCAAAAAATCTTCAAAAAGGGTCCAAATTCATTGAATCTTTTAGAAATAGATCTTGCATCGACATTAGCGCCATCGACGACAGTGGCCCATGACTTAATTTTGTGCTCTCTGTCCAATGGCGTCGTTGGTGCTACTCCTGGTGCCGTCAATGCTGAGTGTATTCTTGCCTCAGTTCTATAATTTGCACCATCGACGTCCATCTTGACATCGTCGACACTGAGTATTTATTAAAAAATGTCATTTTGACTTCAAATTCCATCCTTTTTGCTTCCTTTTTTGCCTCAAGACCTAAAAATCAACAACCTACAATAAAATATAAAAAATTCCTTTCTTTAAAGTGCAATATCACTAAAAATGAGTATAAAATATAGGTTTAAATATCCATATATTTTTGCTGCATCAAACTCCCCCAAAGTTAAATGTTACTTGTCCTCAAGTAACTCCTTTACTACATAAAAATATGACTTATGGTAATGAGTTTTAACTTCTAGATTTCCATATTTTAGTCAATTAAATACAATAGCATGACTTAAGAAAAATGTAAAAAAAAATTCTAGTTGATACTAAATGTATAAGAATACCTAGCAGTCAAGTTTAACATTTCTAATTCTCTATTCCTTTCAAGGAAAATTCCAAATTGTCATATTAAAGCCAATTAGAATATCCATATGAAAGAAAACTTCATGAAACTTTATTAGTAAATCTGCTAATACTTAAATATAAGTTTAGAGAATCTAGCCAAACCTTCTTCTTAAGTTGATTCAAGTAAAACAAATTTTTGATTAGGCATCTTCTCAAGCTTCTCTGCACACCTTTTTCTTTTTTTTCTTTTCTTTTCTTTCAGGATCATTTTCAATCCTTTTTCTTTTTTTTCTTTTCTCTTTTTTTATTTTTTTTATGTGAGAATTACTATATTTGGATAACCTTTAATGACTTTGAATTTCACTATCCTCTTCTTAAAGTTAAAAAGTTTTCACATTCCTTCACTTTATAAATTTATATTAGCTTTAAAGATTTTTCATAAAGTTTTATTTTTTTCTTCTTACATGAATCTTTAAAATTTTTAATATTTCAAAATACAAATTCCTTTAACAATAGAAAAACATATTATTATTCTTTCATATCAAATATCTTAATCTCTAAAATTAACCTTTATTATTGAAAATTTTTACTTAACTTTACTATATATTTAGAAACACAAATGTAATTATCTAAAGTTACCCTCTAATACCAAAGGTCATGTTAAATTTAAAAATTTTAAAAATATAGCTAATTGAGGACAAATAAAATTATGTTTTGTTTTATTTAAAAAGGAATTTTTCTTCCCCCCAATCTTAAGTTTTTAAAACAATTTGCATGAAAAACTTAAACATATATGGTGAAAGAAAATATTTAATATATAAAGAAAAGACTTACCTGTTGAAGGTTCTGATAATGAAAGCTAACTATGAAATATTGCAAGTGCTAATATGAAAAGCTACAAGACTTAAAACATTAAATAACACATAATGCATATAAAAATTTTTTGAGAAAGAATTAACTATAAATACATTCAACGAAGTACTAAAAACTACAAACATTACTAAAATGATTTCTAATGTAAAAATAGTTTTACAATCCTACTATTCACAATACAACATAACATCTAAAATAAAGTAATGTATCACAATCTAAAAACAAATAATAACAACAATAAAGTAGAACCAACTATAAACTAAACAAAAGATCAAACTAAAACATCACTAGTCATCATCATCTTCTTCTTCTACATCAAAGTTTTGTTGCTGATATGGGGTAAAGATAGAGTGACTAGGAAACTGAGCTGAGTGGCCACCCCTCATGTATCTAACCGTTGCATCATCATAAGCAGCATCATACTCAAACTTCTGCCTTTTCAAATCACCAAAAGCAATAGAAAAAGTGTTTCTATAAACGATAGAGCCTACATCTATCCTTCTCATCTACCGAATACAAAAGTTTAGGATGGCTCTATTTTTTGTAACCTCGCTATGATGATTTGTTGGTATCAGTCTAGCAAATATAAAGTAGTGCCAGACCTTAGATACTACATTAAACATAGAAAAAGGGAAGTTTACCTTAACATTATTCTTCACCTTCCAAGCTCCTCTTCCATCAGCAAGAAACGAAATAACTTCATCTAAAGCCTCATTTGTAGCAGAAAATGATTTGTGCTGACAATTATAAACATCCTCTAACTGATAAAATTTATTAATTCTTCTTGGAGTAAATTCCACCATTTTTCCATAAATAAAAATGTAGTCCTCAGAAGTTTACTTAAAATTGGCATAGAACTCCATCACTATACCAATAATAGCCTCAGCAGTAAAGTAAAAAAAATTCTCCCACTGCCGAACAAAGATTAATCTCTCGACTTCTCCACCCAGCGTTTTAAATGCTTGATTCAGAATTACTTTCTTTGTTGCAAGTAGACTATTGAAAGAAATGTTAGCCTTGTAGTTGATAAACTTTTGATCATCAAAGTCTACTTTTCTCTTTACCTTTCTTATTCTCGGTGCCATTGTAATCTACGAAAAATTTTGAAAATCCAAATAAATTCTCAAAATTCTGAAAATCGCAATGTGGAATGTCTAAACTTAAATATACTAAGTAAGAGTTCTTCATCAAAGGATTTTCTTAAAAATCTTCTCAAAAATTTTAAAATTTTGGATCTCGGCAATGTAAGATAAATCCTTGGTGAAAACTAAAAATTTTAAGTTCGAAGTGTAGCTCTTACCGAGAGAAAATGAAATCCAAACTTCTTTTGCCTACAAATCACCTCAAATCTAAGGATTATTAAGCCCTAGGTGCACAAACCAGAGGTTGAAGGTAATTGAAGGGATAAAAATGGTGTTTTTACTATGCAAATCACAAAATTTTAAGGGATATGGGCACTTTCGGGTCAAGGGCGTTGTCGGCATCGTCGGCGCCAGTGCCGGAAATCTCATATTTTTAATTTTTGTAATTTCAACTTTTTTTTTAATTCACTCCAAGTCTAATTAGTCTTTTAAACACTTATTTCATCCTAAAATAATTCATAAACAAGCATTTTCACAAACAACACCAAACTAATTTTTATATATGAAAATTCAAATTTTTAGAAACAAATATTTCTAATCACAATCACACATACATAAAGCAAACTAAGTGATAATTCAACGTCAAAATCAAGCCACGCCATTAGAAAGCTTACACAAAACTATACACGCAATTAAAGTTATAAGAGTTCTAAAGCAAAGTAAATCCAACAAATTCACATTGAAAACATAATTACTTTAAAATAGTAGAGAGTCCAACTTCTTAAATTATTCTGCTTCATCTTCAGTAATTTATCCTCCTCTAATATCTCTCATAAACTGGTAATGGAAGTACAAATTATAGAAGGCTCTTGTACGAGAATTGATTGGTTGAATTTTCATTGATCCTTCCATTTTTCTTGAACATCTGCACCAAACTTGCTTCAATTGTTCCAATATTATCAAAGTTCTCTTTCATCCTCCAATCTGAGTGATAAAAAAGGTAGTTAAGGTTTCCCATTGCATTCATAACTCTGAAGTTCTCTTTCAATTTTCTTCTTTTTCTTCTCCAATACTATTGAACTTCCAAAAGTATGTGGCATTAATGGTGTCGAAGCATTTGATGAATGATCCAAGATAATATCTAATGTTTCATTTCCATTCCCAATATAGTTTTCATTAATTATAATCAAGGGCTATGATCAAAATTTTTTATATGTAAGGACTTATGAAGTTGACACCACTAGACACCAAAAATATGATCCCAAATTTGATCCCAAGCAAAGTAAGATTTTAATTATATTTTTAAACAGTATGGATTCTACGCAAGTATACGTATCGTTATCAAGTAATATATAACTTTCTGATTAAACCCCAAAAATCGATCCCACGGAGATCGAGGTTAATCACGACGGCTTTTAATTTTTATAAAAAAAATTATCTTTTAAAACTCCTTTTAAATTGCCAAATATCTTTTAATATCAATGCAAGTATACATATCTTTCAAGTAATAAAGGGCTCTAATAGAGTCATAGATATTGATCCCACAGAGAAATTGGAAAATCTTAATATAAATTATGAAAATTATTTTATAAAAAAACAAAAAAAAGTAAAGTGCGAAGTTTGAAAATTTATTACTCAGGTGAGTACTTATTAAAATGCAGATGTATGACTACAGAAATTAAACTAAAATAAATACTAAACTTTTAAGAGTAAAATTTTGAAAATTAAATAAAGTTTTTGTTGTGACAAAAAGTTCAAATTTAAGAAAGCATCTTTCCCTTTTACAATGAGTATACGGTTTGTGAAGAAATTGAAATATGAGTGGGGTTGCCCGTAGGAAGCTGTCGGCTACCGGAATCAAAATCCCGTCGCCCGCTTTGGAAGGACATTTTAATTTAAATATATATTCCGGAATCGAAATCCCGTCGCCCGCTTCGGAAGGACTTTTTAATTTACATATATATATATATAATCCGTTGGAAGCTGTCGGCCGCCGGAATCGAGACATTTTAATATATATATATATATATATATAGGAAAAATATGAAATCAAACTGACCTCATATTTTTCATAGTTTAAATGAAAGAGCACTTTACCCAAAAACCCTGTATCTATCCCGAAGGATAAACACAACACTTGAGGATGAGGCTCGATCAAATAAACTAAAAAAAGTATGACATCCATCTGGTTTGCGAAACCCTTATACTTACCAACAAGTTCCTCTACTTAATATAAAAATTTAAATAGGGTTTATATTAAACTGGGTTCGGACATGCTTCCTATAAGGGCAAGCCCCCATAATTAATTACATCTTAAATGACCAAAGTCACCTAAGAAAACTCTCGATAAAAAATAAGAAATATTATCTTCAAGGAATTTCAAAGGGTAGGACTTTTCAAAGAGATTGGACGTAGAGGTGTGAAAGGGGATTAGTTCGAATTGGGAACATTTTATTGTAGAGTTCAAAAGAGGAAGAACTAGGGGATGTCATGGATCCAGAGGAGAACCCCACTGACTTCTCAAGCTATCCTAATGTTTGGCTTTAGCTTGGGGAGAAAAATTTAAGTGTTTCATCCTACCAATTTTATTAAGTAGGGCTTACATTCATGTGAAACGATCACACAAATAGCCTAGAAGATGTGAGGATTTAGGTCGTGACAGACGACAACCTCAGAATCCTAAGATGAGTTAGGGCTTATATTGTATAGTAAGGCTATACAATGGCCTAAAGATAAGGTGAGGATTTATGTTGCATAAGCAAGCAACCTCTAAGTCCTATGGCTTTGTTGTTTAAGTCTAAGGAAAGAAGATTGGTTTAGTTGAGGAAGACAAATTTTGCTGTTGAAGATAGCTGTGCTGCCCACCATGCTACCTCCAAGCTCCTCGCCGTGATGAGTTTGAGTTTTCTAGTGTGTCAAGTTATAATTTCAAATAAGGTGGCCCGATGTTTGATGTTCTTAAATTTTATGAGAGCATATTAAAGTTGATTAGAGCGACACCGGTTAGGATCCTACGGTTCTCTCTAAATTTTATGAGGGCATATTAAAGTTGATTAGAGCGACACCGGTTAGGATCCTACGGTACCTTAAATTTTATGAGGGCATATTAAAGTTGATTAGAGCGACACCGGTTAGGATCCTACGGTTCCCACGTTCCGGTATGAGGGCATATTAAAGTTGATTAGAGCGACACCGGTTAGGATCCTACGGTTCCCTCGTTCAGGCATTAGTGTGTCAAGTTATAATATCAAATCAAGTGGCCCTATGGTTGAAGTTCTTTAAATTTTGTAAGGGCATATTAAAGTTGATTAGAGCGACACCGGTTAGGATCCTACGGTTCCCTCGTTCCGATACCACTATTTTCTATTATATTCACTTAATCCGAATAAACTTATTAAACTCAACTTAATGAGTTCCATAATTTCATTTAGACCGTGGGAAGCCTCGTTTGCAACTGTAGGTTACCTCCTCCAAGGGATTCCCGATCATCTGATAGAGACATCTTAATTTAGTTGCAATTGTAGTTTTGTGTGATGTTTGTGATTAAATTTTGAGTTGTTTTATATTTTGAATGTTGTGGCGGTGGATTTTATCTTGGTTGATTTTAGTTTTGGTTTTAGTTTTGTGGCTATCCTGACAGTTTTAGTTTTCCATGTGAATTTGTATAAGCACAAAAGTATAGCATAAAAGTACAAGAAAGACAACGCTGAAAACTGTAAAAGAGTACCTGACGAGTTTTCTTGTTCCACCACCTGAAACTTAAAATGCATGTTAAGGCAGTTTATAGAGAGCAGGAAAAGTAAAGTTTTAATAATTTTCCTAACACTATGTCATATCTTGGTGGGTCCTTAAGAGTTTAATTAAGGATGATTTTGTTAAGCAAAGCATATTAAGTTAGTAGATCTTCGAGGTATCCAACAGATCTGGAGAAAGAAGCAGGTTCGTGCTACTCTCTCGCCGCCTAGTGGAAAATCCTGAGTTCTTTTAAACTTATTATGTCACTTAATAAGTCATCCTCTAAATACCCTGAATGCTTAGTGAACATTGATGTCTCAATTATCCCTAAGGATAGGGTAATTATCACTTGTGATTCAATTTAAGAATTATATGGGTGAAGACCCTTAAAGAGGCAAGTTAGTGTTGTTGGAACACTTAGCCAGATTTTGACCCTAATTGGGCTTATAGTGTTTGAGGTATGTTTTAATTTTCAATGATATTTTCTTTTATAATCCTCATTTAAATGAAACTTCATTTAGCCTACGTCACTACTAAGCCCTTAAGACCTGGGTGAGTGTCTTAATTAGATTTGAAAAGATTAAGTTTTAAGTGGTCATGATTCATGATCAGAATTTCATTTAAACATCAAAATAGGGGTATTAAATTGATTAATTATTAACTTTAAAAGTCATACCCCTAAGTCCTAGATTCATTTTTATTTTAATAAACTTCTAAATTTTAATAATTTAGAAATTTATTAACTTATCTTGTTCAATTAAGAAGGTGAGATTAGTTTCTATCAATTAACCCCTTATATTTCAAGCATCAAATAACTTGATTCAGATCAAAGGTTACTCATTTTCCTCCTTAAATTAAGCCTAAATGTTAATTAAGGCTAATTTTCCAAAACTACATATTTGACCCACCCTAAGGCTCTATCACTTCATAATTTGTCAAATTCAATTCAAATGACTTTGAAGTTTTTATCCTATTTCATTAATGGATCAATGAAGACATCAGAGAAGAAATTGTGATTTTTCAAAATTTAATTTAATTTATATAATTATTTTTCTACAAAAATAGGATTTTTCAAAGAAAATTTCTAACTTGACCAAGGTGACCCCTAATACCTTGAAATTTTTATTGGAGGTAGAACTAGACTAGAGAAGTCTTTGGACCAAATTCCATGCTTTTTTTAATTTTATTTAAATTATTACAATTATTTTAAATTATGGGGTATTTATTAAGTATAAAATATTTTAAATGAAGAAAATTAAGTTTTGTATTTTTGAAAAGTCTCCCTAAGGTCAGCAAACTCAGAGAAGAAGATTTTATATTTTTTTAATTTTATTTGATTTATTGGAATTATTTTAGTGAAAACTAATTTTTAGCCTTTAAAAATTCATTTTAAAGTTTTAAAATTCAATATCTTTATTTAGAAAATCAAGAAAAAAGATTCTATTTATTCCTAAGTGATTAGGAAGTAATTTAGAACATTTCCATTAGTTTTATTATTTTTGTGATTTTTAGGAATTTTTAATTATTTAAATATTAAAAATAGGCTAAAAATCAAGTTTTTATTTTAAATATTATTTTATTCTTAAAAAATACCCCTGATCCGAGAGAACTCAAAAAATAAGTTTTTATAAATTTTAAGTTATATTTTGATTTTTAAAAATCATTTAAATGCCAAAAATGATATTTATCTTTAAAAATCAATTTAAGTTATCAAATGTACTTAAAATATTTTGAAATTTTTATTATGAGTTCTCTGGACCATAAACCATGGTGGATATAAAAAATCAAGTCAGTTAAATGTTTATATTTTCTAAAATTAATTATCTTAATGATTTAGTGTTCATGAAAATTAAGTACAATTTAAATGACTTGACCCATGAAATTGTTTTCAAAATCTTCTCTGAAGTGATTTAGTATTTGGAAAATTTAAGGATGTTTTAAATGACCTGACCCATGAAATTATTTTCAAAGGTTTCTCTGGTCATGGTAGACCTTCCAAAATTTTCTTAGAATTTTCTAATCAATATGCTAATTTTCATGATTATTTTAAGGAAACAATGTGCAAAAAATTAAAAAAAATATGGATCTCCGTATAGAGACTTCCTCTGACTATGGAAAAATCAAAGGATATTTCCCTTGATAGAGGCTACCACGTGCCAAAATTTCAAGCCAAGACGATGTGTCAATATGCATTGAGAATCAAATGATTCCAAACAGTGTTTAATTATATAAAAATAAAATATGCATCAAATAGACTTGAAATTTATTTCACATTATTCTTCTCCGTTCACTGAACAAGAGGGTATTTTTATTTTATATTTGTAATTTTTTTACACAAAGTTATGAATTTTCTAAGTTAGGAGTATTTAAATAATTAGGAAAAAGCCCTATTTATCTATATAAATCACGCGTGCCACCTCAACCTACAACGGCTTAGAAGCTCCATGCAGCGCACTTCCATTTGACGCCGCCATCCACCTCAACGCTGACTCGGCCTGTTGTTTATGTCCCGAAGCACTATCCAACTCGATCTCCTCCGTCCATTTGACACACGCTCGATCAAATGATTCCCCTTCATCGTCCCTGATAGAATGATCCTGTGACTGTCCATACTAAAACCCTAAGATCTCAGCCTATACTTAACCAAATCACCTCGGGTTTGATCCTATGGACTCGTCTAAGTGAGAAAAACACATCCATACGGTAATCATGCAATTAAATTAAGCCTAAGTAAATGGAGAATTAAAATAGGCTCGGGATGAGGTGAGGTTTATTACCTTTGCTCTGAGAAGTGAAGCTTCAATCAGATGGTCTTCGCGCGTTTCGTCAGGGTCCAAGGAGGCTAGGGATTAAGTCCCTGGTCTTGGTGTAAGGCCTAAGTATGAATTCAATCACGGCCGGCAAGGAGGCTAGGGATTGAGTCCCTGGTCTTGGTGTAAGGCCTAGGTATGAATTCAATCACGACCGGATTTGGGTGTTGGTCTAAAGCTATGGTAGAGGCTTTGTGGAAGGGGGAGTTTAGAGGCTTTAGCTTCTTTCTTGGTTTTGAAGGTGTGAGTAGAGTTAATTTGAATTTGGTGGAGTGTGGAGCTGTAATGGGCTCTGTCTTGGTTTCCGGCAAGGTTCCAAGCTCAAAATTGAGCTCCGTCAATGGGAATTGGTGGGAGAAAATGGTTGGAGTGCACTGAGGGGATCCTAGGAAGCTTTGTGGGAAGTTTGGAGAGGCCTCTCTAAGGAAATTTCAGCACACCTCCCATGGTTACGAAGGTGAGTTTTTATAAAAATGGTCATGGGGTGGCTCCCAGGGCATAAGTTTTGGTGCATTGTGGTGCTTAGGTGGAGGGCAGAGGAGCTCCATATCTCAATTTGGTTGAGTTGGCCTCTAGGTTTGATTTAGGTGAGGTGCCATGGGGGTGGCTCTTGTTTTTGAGCTTTTTTGGCCATTAGGCTGGCCGGCCAGCTAGGGGGAGTTGGCTAGGAGTTCAGGGAACCCAAGGGAATATGTCATAGCAACTTAGTGCAATAATACCTAATTTTGGTAAGGATATCTTAAGCACATGCATTTTTGGA
>JXCR01122871.1:19718-44313 GCA_002079205.1 Phalaenopsis hybrid cultivar | reverse complement strand
ATTTTGAGATCGGATCGTACCCGTTACCTAATAACAATCTTCATAATATACAAACTTTTTAATTTATAATTGTTAGATTTAATTTTTTTTATAACAATCTTTGTCTCATCTCTCACTTTCATATAAGTAGTAGATTATACAAATTAGCTCCAACACTGCAACGACTGCACAAAAATGGTTGCATACATACCATCCCCCTCTCCCGAAGAGATTAAGCCTCGCGTAGTTCTTCAAAATGCTAAACAGGCAATCATTCATAAGCTTGGATGTTCACCAGAATTCTACAATGAACTTTTGGATTGATAGTACCTTTGTGAGTATGTCCACTGAATTCTCTTATACATATACATATATATATATATATATATATATATATATATATATATATATATATATATTTTTCATTAGAAATATTGTCTTCATCAATCAAATCCCGAACAAAGTGGCATCTCACATTAATGTGCTTGGTATGGGTATGATGAACTAGATTCGTGGCAAAAAATATTACACTGATTATCACAAAACTCTATTAGAGACTCCTGATCAACTCCCAAGCCATTCAGTAGGCCTTCCATCTTTATCGATTCCTTCATTGCCTTTATGACTGCCATACACTCAACCTTTGTAGTAGAAAAAAATCATAATAAACTGAAGAATCGATTTCCAGCTAACTAGACATTCTACAAATGTGAATAAATAACCAGTTGTAGACCTGTGTCTATTCACATCACTCGCGTAGTCTGAATCAGTGTAGCCTGCACATAGATCATTAATGGATGAATGCATTTCAAGCACTAAGCCTATATCAACTATGCCCTTCAGATATCTTAGCTTTTCACAGTCTGTCAACGACTCTTTGGATCATACATGAACCTGCTCACAACAACAATTTTTTGTGCAATGTTTGATTTAGTATAAATCATGACATACATTTTACTGCCCATTACACTAACATAAGGAACATGCCAAATATTTTTCCTTTTCTGATTATCTTTAGGACACTAATTTGAACTTAACTGAAAATGAGATGCAATGGTACTCATCTTCTTACTTGAGTCATCAACTTAAAGCTTCTTCAACAACTTCCAAATATATGCTACTTGCAAAGGCCAAATCTTTCCAGCTGCCTTGCACTCAAGAATTTTCATGCCAAGAATTTTGTTAACTTCACCTAACTCCATCTCAAAATGTATAGATTGTTGCTTAATCTTATCAATCTCAATCTGACTAATATAAACAATTAATGTATCATCAACATATAAAACAAATAGTTGAACTCACAACTAACCAACCTTTTAAAATATGCACAATAATCTTATTGGCTCCTCGTGTGCTCCTATCCCATCATGAATTGATCAAATTTTTTATACCACTGAAGTGGTTACTGCTTCAATCCATTTAAATGTCTCATTCTATCCGCAAATCAAGTCTTTTGAGGCTTTATATCCAGACAACTGCAACATATAAATCTTCTCTTACAATTGCTCATGTAAGAACCCAGTCTTAACATCAAACTGCTCTAAAATAAGACTGTATTGTGCTATAAGTCTAAGAGAATATAGATCGAGAGATGGTTAACCACAAGGGAGAAAACCTTATCATAGTCAATCATTCTCATTGCGCAAATCCGTTTACTACTATGCTTGCCTTGTACCACACATTAGCTTCATGATATCCTTCTTTACATGCACCTATTTGCACCTAGTGACTTATTCTTAAAGGAAGTTTCACCAGACTCCATATAAAATTCTTCCAAATCGATTCCATCTTTTCACCCATTTCCCTTTTCCAAATATCACTATCTGGGCTCTCTATCGCTTCTTTGTAGTGACGAGAAATTTTAACCTCCATGGATGAAAGTGTGAATGAAATGTGATCTTTGAGATTGTTAGTGACTGGTCGTGCTCCCAGCAATAACTTTTTATGCAGAGACTTCATCCCCACATCATTTTCTAACTCCCTCTGAGCACTAACAATAAGTACCTCCTGAGCTGCAACTGAGCTAGGTACCTAAGTAGGAGTGGACAAATTATGTGAAACTAATGAAGTTGAATTAAACTCTAAATTCTATTGCATATCTGTGATCCCAATAAAACTCTCCATCTAGTTCGAGTCCCGAGGTTTCAACAAGCTCGCCTTATCAAATGTTACATTTCTGCTGATACAATCTTCTTCTTTGCCTAATCATAAAGTTTGAAACCCTCGACTTTACATTGAAACTCATTGAAGAATGCCTTCCTTGTTCGTAGTTCCAGTTTATCATTTTTCATGTGATAATAAGTTGGACACCCAAATACTCTCATATACTTATAACTTTCAACAGGACGCCCCGACCGCATTTCCTTTGAGTTATTCTTTCTAATAGCTGCAAAAGACTAACAATTCACTAAATGACAAACATAGTCTATGATCTCCGTCTAATAGACTCTATTTAACCCAACATTTGGCAAAATACAGTGAACTTTGCTCACCAAAATCTGATTTATCCTCTCTACCATCACGTTCTACTGTGGTGTCTATCGAACAGTGAAGTGGTGCTCTATCCTAACTCTACGGCACTCTTGCAAGAATGTATTCGTTGTGTATTCACTTTAATTTGATTTGACATGCCACAGTTTTTATCAGTTTAAGTCTCAATCTATTTCTTCCAAGTTATACGCTTCATGGTGTACACCCAAAAATATATTGAGTAATTATCGATAAAAGAGTTAAAAACCTCCATTCCTCAAATGATGCAGTCTTTATTCAACCCCAATTATCTATGTGAACATATTATAAATAACCCCTTGTACTATCATATGAGTTTCAATGTTCACATAAAACAAACTTGCATGTGCTTGCTCCTTTCATCAATCATTACTTCACCAATGTTTGAAGTGAAGCCTCTCCAGTATGAGCTAGTTGCGTATGCCACATTGTAGTGACCTCAAAAGAATCATCTGTGATAACATTTGTTTAGTTATTATATTACTCTGAAGATAATAAATATTATGATGTCAAACTCCCTTTATGATAATCAGTGCTTTACAACATATCCTCAAAACATTTGTCTCAATAACTACCTTGTAGCCTTTGGTCTCCGAGGCCTCAACTTTTTCTTGATATTCAAAACATGTCTAACATCAGTCAGCTCCCTCACAACACCATAATGCATTCTAATAAAAGTCGTTGTCTACATCAATAATATGATAAACTTCATTGTTATTATAGTCACTCTACCATTATCCAATTTTTGTATGTACAAAACTGCCGTCGGTGGAGACAAATATGATATGTAACATCTGCTTTCATGATTCAACACGAATCATCTGTGTATAAATTGTTAGAAACTACAGATAATAATACATTTAAATCCGTCTCTTTACTCATCTTCACAATAAGTTGACTTTCTCCTTATGAGTAAACTCTACTTCCCTTCTCCTTCAACTTAGGACAATATTTCTTGCAATGATCAGTCTCTAACCAGAAAAGATAGATTTTTTCAAGACTGTGCCTACGAGATTTATCCCTCTTTTGAGAAGTATCGCCGCCGCCACAATTCCTGACCTAATTGTTTTTATTCTCAGATCTATCACATTGAAGTTTAAGTGTCTCAGATGACTCCATCTTTGCGGACTCTTTGTTCCTTCAATGAAACCCATGGTTCATCAACGTCATAGTCACATCATCATAATTCAAGACCTTATTCCTATGAATGAGGGTCATTGTGATGTTCTCGTACTCATATGGGAGCTAATTCAATAGAAATGCATTGACCTTATCTCTAACATTTTCATTTAAATTTAATATATATGCTAAAAACTTTGTAAGATCATTTAAGTGTTCATTAATAGTAACCCCATGTCTCATCTGAAACATGTATAATTGACACTTAATATGAAATTGATTCTTCACGCTCTTCGTGAGATATTTGTTTTCCAACATTCTCCAAAATTTTTCTGCAAAAGTTTTGATCAACACCCCATATTTGATCTCATGAGATAAGCAATTTCAGATGAAGCCACAAATAGTTCGGTTCATCCTCAACCAATGTCTTTCTGATATCTCCCCAAGATGTTTATCACTATCAAAAACTTCCTCCAAATTCAAAGAGCACAACACATCCATCTCCACATTATGAAGTTCCCATTACTGTCAAATTTTATCATATCGATCTTGATGGGATGCATAATCATCTGATGAATCAACATTTTTTCCACTGTCGTGGTGGGTGTTGAAGTACCTGACAACATGCTATTACCCATTACTTTTGCTCCAATCTTTTTTGTCTGGCATCTGTGATTTCGCCGAAATTGCAACCTCTCGTCGTTGGAATCACTGATCCGATTTTGATACCAATTGTTGTGCAAAACAATGCAAAAAATAGAATCACACAACAAAGAAACAATTAAACGTGGTGCAATTTATGCAGTTTAGCGCAAATCTGCCTACATCCACGAGAAGAGGTTATTCTACTATGAACAGGTGATGAGAAAGGAAACAATTTGCCAAATTAGGTTTACAATTCAACACACCCGGTTATAATTCAACACACACCCCAAATCCTCTATAATCTTTACTAATTAGGAAATATATGAAAGTTCTTGTAATTGAATCTCCTCAAATTATGCTACTTAATATCAATCTTCCTAATATGCACACTTTCTAATTTACAATCATTATATTTAATACTTTCCATAACAATTAGATATGTAAATACATAAGAATTGTGGTATGTCTGTAAAGTATATAATTGAGCGTCATCCTTCCTCACTGCTACTGTCTAGTTTCTTACTACTTGTATGGGAAACCACTGCTCAACCACCTGGCTTTTAGGAACTTAACTACGGAGATGTTGTCATTAGCCCTAAAATTCTACAATTTGAGGTTGCCGAGCTTGCTGCTGATTTTAGGTTTTTCTGGCTTTCTGTTAAGATATTTTCTCTTTTTAGTGTCTTACTCTTCTATTCGCCTTGTTATAAATAGGAGAATTTGGCATATAAAAAAATTTAAGTTATTTATGAATAAAGTTTTTGGTTAGATGTGTTGGTTTCTGTACTTTTGAACGTTGATTCTTTGTTCAAGTGCGACACTTAACTTTTCTGATTTGGTGATTTCTTTTCTTCTATTTTGTTTCTTTTATCTAAATTGTTTCATTGGTTATATGTACGATTGATTTTATTCCACTTTTTTTCGCAAGGATTCTAAAATTGAACCTCCACTTTTAAGATCAAAAGCAATACCACATAACTAAGTAGTTGGTAGTGATTGATTGATTTTATTTGTCTAAATGTTTAGTACAAATTGTGTTTTTATGAATGTGTAGTTTTCAATTTGTAGCTTGTTTTTGTGGTTCTAATTTTATTATATGCCTTGTTTATGGTGATTGAATTTAGGATTTGCATTGAAGTTTTTCATATTTTCAATTTTTATTACATGTAATGAATAATTATTAAAATTAAGAGTTTGTGACCCATGAAGTTTTTGTGTTGCTTATCTCATAGTTGATGTGCTATGGAAACTTTAACATTCTAAGATGTCCTATATTGGATTTGGTATTTGAGTTTAAGGTTTTACTGCATATGTTCTCTAAATATAGGATAATAATATTAAAGTCAATTAATAGCACAATAAATGATACATTTCAAATAATATCATTTTAGTTATGATTTTAGTGAATTTCAACCTGACCATTATGAGGTTAAGAGCTATTCTTATATCGATGGATTGGCTGTAAATTGTTTAAATTTTTAATGCCAAATATATTAGTATTCACGAAAAATCTGTATCAACAATTCTTTTGATATGGATGATGGGCACTTGGGAGCTATTTGGTTATATGTTTTTAAAATACAGACATTTTATAAGTATTGCGTAATTGTAATACATGCATTTAGAAATTTGCTAGTTATTTGGTTGGATGCAAATCAAACACATTGAAGTTTATATTTGTGTTTGTTATATAAATTTCAAATGCATTTAAATGTGGTGGACAATAACAACAGAGGATGGTTAGCAAAAGGGACATGCGGTTGGCAGTGGTAGATAGCGACGATAGTTATTTAGTTGGATGGGGGAGATGAGTAGTTAGTGGTGGCAATGGGTTGGTGGGCAATAGTGACGGGTGGATGACGGCGACGAGGGAGGGCTGGCGGGCGGTACGTTTGTCGCGGGCACGGAAGGTGATGTCATTCGTAGCAAGTTTTCCCTACATTTGAAATTCATTAAATTTAGGCCAAATTCTGAATTGATAAAAAATGAACGCATTGGAGCATTCCAAAATCCCTCGCATAAATATTTTGTACTTGATTTACATCATATAAAATACTACAAAAATTAAATTTCTGCATTTTATTTACTTCAAATTTTTAATACTTGCAACCAAAGAATCCCTTAGTCATGATCTCGATGGTAATCATACTTATAATATGCTGATTGTCACCATAAAGCACTCACTTTTCCTCCTTTTAGGGTGATGTGGGTTTTTCAAGCAACTTGGCTGCCATGCAATCTTAATGACAATTTAACTTGTTTAATTTTGTTTGGTTTAGTGACGTCTTAGAAAGCAAACATTCAAAAGTTAGCTTAATTGGAGCAACTTCTAGGTAGAACCACCTAAACAAACAATAATTCTTTACAAATAACACCTGGCAAATTACTATGAAATTCAAATGACGTTTTAATTCAATCATCCCTGTCATAATCATTCCATATGGTATAATATATACAAAACAGAAATATTTCTTATTTCCTTTTTTTTCTTTTTTTTGGTGACTTTGTGATGTTTCTGACTAAAATTGCATATTGACTGTATGAGATATTTTTCCTCTGCTTTGTCCTGTTCAATTATTACATATTTTGTGATGATATATGCTTTTGTTTTGAGATTTTTAATAGTCGATTGGCAACTAGTAGTAATCTCTTTACCTTTCATTTAATATTTCAATGATTTTAGTTGGTAGAAGTCTCTTTAATTCATGATTAGATTCTTGTTTACTTTTGTTCATCTCCTGTTTGCTACCTTTTTCTTTTGACTTCAGAATGCGTTCATCTTTTATTATAATTCTTATTATTATTTGGAGGATTTACATAAATACCACTCAATTTCTTTTTCTTTACATATCCAACACCTAAACTTTAATCTTTACATACTTGCCACCATAAGTATGCATGAAAAGGTGTATTTTACTTTTTAATGGTTGAAATGGTGGTATTGTTTATCTGATATGAGAGATTAAGGTGACATAAATTGAAGAATTAAAGTTTTGGTGGTAGATATGTAAATACGTAGGAATTGGGTGCTATGTGTGTAAATATCTCCTTTTCTTCTTATTATTAGTGTTTAATTATTATTATTTTTATTATTTAATTTCCTTATCTGAATTAGGTGGGTTTTTTTTTTCCCTGTTATTTCTTGTGTTTTTATCTATCCAACTTGTTATTAATTTTTAAAATGCTTCCAAAATCAGCCAAATTGTTTTTGCATTCAGCTGGCTGATCTTACTGTTCAGATATTTTTCTGTTGGAATTGGAAAAAATTTACGTACGTCAAGGGTTACGCAGAGATGTGTACATAATAGGGTACACGAGGTTTATACGGGGATTACAAAGGGGTTATAACCTATTGTACCTCCCGTGTAACTCCCGTGTAATCTATCGTGTAACTCCCGTGCAACCCCACTGTAACATTGTAATCTCAATGGATAAAATAAAAGTGCTGGTTACAGTTGAATTACACGAAAGTTACATGGAAATTATAACACTCTTGTAACCGCAATGTAACTCCCATATGACGTCTGTGTACCCTATTATGTACACATGTGTGCGTACCTCTTGACGTACGAAAAAATATTACCTCAGGAGTACTGATGCATCAGTACTCCAATNCCCCTCCCCCTCCTCTAGGACTCTATATGCTCTTCAAATAGGAAAAAATATTACCTGAGGAGTACTGATGCGGAGTACTGATGCATCAGTACTCCAATGAGGGGGTGCCACGTAGGCAATGGTCCCACCGTGGTGCTTACGTGGCACCCCCTCATTGAAGTACTGATGCATCAGTACTCCTGAGGTAATATTTTTTCCTTGACGTACACAAATTTTTTCTGTTGGAATTACCCAATTGTTTTATTGGAAATTTACATAAATACCACTCAATTCTTCTGTATTTGCATATCTAACAGCTAAAGTTTTATATTTGCATTTATAACAACACTTTGGTATTATAAACTTATGCATGAAAGGTGTCGTTTAGTTTTAACAAGTTTATAGTAGTGATATTTTTTATGCAATGTTAAAGATTTGAGAGGTATGTATGTAAATATCATAGTTTTGGGGTTAGTTATGTAAATAGATAAGAATTGTGCGGTATGTATGTAAATGCCCTGTTTTATTTTTTACTCTAGTACTCTAATATTAGAGTTTGGTTGCTTAAATTATGATTAACAATGAAAGGCTAAAATCATGAAAAAAACATATTTTAGGAAGGATGAGACCACAAGTTGCAAGTTGCAAATTGCAAATTGCAAGGAGCATCTTTCATTACATATGCCTTTTTTATATTTATTTATTTTTTTGTTCTAATATTTAATGGAAGCAATTTACTACTTGTGCACTTGTGACATTAATTAAAGCACTGTTTATACCATTAGAGCACAAACCAAATGAAGAAATCAATGAATTATCATAAATGAAAACTAAGAATCAACATGAGAAGGGCAGTATATATATATATATTGAGGGATATTAATCAACTTATTCGTCATCATAGATTTTAGAAGTTTCAACTCCGACAAATGTTATTCTCATAGATTTTATTACATTGGAATGCAAGTTGTTTTTTATTGATTCTTATAATGAATTCTCCCATTTTTACGAGTTAATTGATCATTGCAAGATTATAATGCATATTTAATAACTTCTAATACAATTTTCACTGAGGTAGTCCCTGTCAGGCTTAAGATTCATGTCAATACTTGATTTTATTCTCTCTAGGTAAGGCTTTTCATATTTTTGTTGACCTCACAATGCTTTTCATAGAATAGTTAACTGCAAGTTAATAATTGTGGCTGTTACAATTAGGATGCCTTTGAGACAACAGTTCAACGGTCGTGTGATGTTGCATCGCACTTTTTTTTATTTGGCAAAATTGTATTTTGCCCGTCTTTTCAAAAAACTACGGTGGGACGCTGTATTATGAAATATGATTCGACTAAATGTGGTGGTTGTCAGAAACATATGATTTATCTTTTTAAAAGAAAAAAAATAGTTATTACATTATTTTGAATAATTTTTTTAATCGTAAAAGGGAAAATATCCTCATTTTCACTTACTAAAATGAAAAAGAATTTACCAATCATTTGTAGCCAGTTTGAAATTCAGTGCAAACATAAATTGGAAACTGCCTGCTAAAGCTTTCAATATATTTTCCAAAATAGAAAGAAAAAGTTTCAATGTAACACAAAATAATTGCCTCAAATCATTACCAAGCAGCATAAGTCAATCTCATAATAAATGATTCCAAATTTAGAGGGTCATGGGGACCACATTCTCTCACTTGTAGTGTTATTTTTAATAATAATAATAATAATAATAATAATAATAAATATTTGAAAAAAATTGGCTCTAAGGGTACTAAGGTTTTGTTTGACGTGTTCAGCTGCAGCTGTGCTGTCCCAAGAAGCTGCTGCGGGAAATCTAGCTATTTGTTTGACGCAACTGTGTGAAAACAGTTTTCGGACAGTTGTTTCTGAAAAAAATGACAATGTTGCATTTGTTTGGTAAAACTATTTAAAATAGAACTGTGATAACAATATTTTTGATACTTTCAAAGTAGAATTTCACTTCAAAACATAACAAAAGTACGAATACACCACTCACTTAGTAGTGAGTACCAAAAATGCTAAGGAAAAGAAAAAAAATTTAATAAAATTACAAGTAATTATGAGAGTTCTTGCCAACCAGGTCAAACCGTCATATAGACCATCGCATTTACAAACTCCATATATCTTTATGTTTTTTTAGGCATTTGCAAACATAAAACTACAAAATATCCAATGTACATTTTTTACTGACTCCATACATCTTTATTTTTTTGAGAACTCATAAATTACAACGAGAATGCATCAATGGGTTGGTGCATCTTTTAACCTGCTAAACACACTAGATAGAACAAAAAATGCCCCCAAAAGAGAAATAACTTGATCTTGAATTATCATTTAGGCTCGAAAAGATAACTATTTTGACTTTATAAAAAATTGAAATAAAGCTTCCTTTGCCTAGGAAAGGTGGGATGTATGTATAAATTGAAGTTTAGGTGTTAGATAGGTGAATATAGAGGAATTGAGCAGTATGTATATAAATATTCCAATTTTTTCTTCATACATGCAAGGTTAGAATACGAACATAAACACTCACATTTCACCAAATTCTACTCCACCAAATTCCCGAGACTCTCTACGAAAAAAGAAGTGAAGAAATTCCTTAAATCATTTCAATGTTGTAGGACAACAAATTAAAATTAAGTTAGCAGAATTTTACACTGAAAAGAATCCTTCCAACGTTATTTGGTTGCAGGAACGGCAGGGGCTCAACAGGAGGAGCTGGTGTAGTGGATTCACTAGTGGATCGGGTGGAGGAGTGGCGAGAGATTACGGGAGGAGCTGGTGGAGCAGGTAGAGGAGCGGCGGGAGCTTAACTGGAGCAGCGACATGCGGGATTTGGGCAGAAATTTTCCCTTCGATCCAACCTCCGCCACACCCTTCACCATTGTTCTGTTTATCTTCTCCAATCTTTCACTCTCTTGCCCTCGCAAGAGCTTCAGTGTGGAGAGGGTATTATAGTTGAACGCTTCGAATAGCTCGCCCACGAACGTGGGCCTCAAGCTTCAACCCGCGGTGAGCTTTTGGCCAGATTTGGACGCCGCGAGGAGGAGGCAAAAAAAAAAAAAAACAGTCAAACTTTGCGTCTCATCGTCGTGACGCAAGGGGGACCGCGGTCCCAGACAGACCCTAAGTTTAGTTGTGTGTTTAGGGTGGGATTTGAACTCTCATCATCCTAGTTGGAGACAAACCTTTGAACACCCGGGTCGGGTGTGGAGTATAGTTTTATTCGTCACTCAACCATGGACTACAGATTGCACTGTTATCTTTAGAATTCATTTACTTTGTGCATATTTATACTACACGGTTTGCATAAAGTATTGACTATATGTTATAAATGAATCGAGGGCACTTGATGAATAACTCAAATTCGAGTCGTGCAATTCTCAATTATATACGTTTAAATTTGTAAATAAATAAATTTGAGTATTTTCTTAAAACTCAGATCTCAAAGAAATTAAGTTTGGGCATAGATGTTTGTTATTCAACAATTAATTTGTTAAATATTCTACACTGTTATAATATATTATTCAGATATATCTTACCTAATCAGAACTTATGTAATAATATACATGTCATTTTATCATGAAACTTCACTAAATCATTAAACAAGCACTAATTTTAAGGTGTCATGTAATTAACTGAAAGACTAGTTTATTAAAACCGTCTATTATCATGTTATTTATGTGATGAAAGTTATGATTAGTATTAATTCAACTTTTAAATCCTTTGGGTACAATATGATTAGACATGATTAATAATTAATAAGATATTGGATATCAAATTGCGGGGATAGCTCAGTTGGGAGAGCGCCAGACTGAAGATCTGGAGGTCGCGTGTTCGATCCACGCTCACCGCATCATGGTTTTTAAATTTACAAGAAATTATTTAAATCCACACCCCAATCATTTTGCTTCAAATCAATTTCGATTTAATTGGTTGATTTTTGATGAATTTTAGATTAATTGGCTAATTTGAGTTGAACTTAAAAGATTAAACATGTTTGAATTTTTTAATTAATTTTTTTTCTATAGATTATTTAGATTAACAAAAAAATTTGAATTGGTTTGGTCAAATTTAGGAGGGCATTTTTTGTATGGACTTCTGACGTAACTCGACGTCCGACGGAGTTTATTCATGAGTTATTTTCAGGTTATTTCGAGATTATTTTCAATAGTCCCGAAATAATCCAAAAATAACGCACATAGAATTACGTCAGTAGCACAGAAAAATTAGGCCAAATTTAGGCAAAGTTGATGTATTGAACCAATTTTGTATAAGTTATCTGACCTTAATTTTGAAAAGACAACCTAGCTTATTTATGCAAAGGTAATTATTACAAGAAATTATCATGATTACAAATAAGTTATCATGATTAATATGAACATTTGTTAATTTCCTATTAAAAAAATTGGCCGTTTCTTACAATACATGTCATTCGTATTAGTCTTTCCAAGACACTTTATACATTACAAAATGTATTATTTTAATTATTTTATTGATTTCATTCATTATGAATAGAAGGAAAAAGAAAGAATGATCGAGTTGAGCTTCCCGACCCTCTAGAATCTCCTTATGTCTCGCTCCCTTTTCTCGCTTTCCATCTCCATTTCCCTCTTTTATCTTCTTACTTAGGTAACCTAGGGAACCTTCGAGCAGCCGAGCCGCCTCCCTCCGACTTTCTAGATATTGAAACTTAATATATTTCCTAAGATTACCTCAAAATACACTCATTCTTCTCTCTCTCCCTATCATTCTCCATTGGCCATAGGGGTGTAAACGAACTGAACACGAACGAACAGAGCTTGTGTTCGTGTTCGGTTCGTTTAAAATTTAGTTCGTTTGAAATAAGCTCGTGTTTGAAATTGTTCGTGAAATCACTGTTCGTGTTCGTTTCTTAACGAACGAGCCGAACACGAACCGAACATGAGCTGTTCGCGAACGACGAGCCAGATTGACATCTCTAATATTAATATATATAAATAATATAGTATATTAATTATGTAATTTATATTATATAAATATATAATATCTATATTAGTATATTACTAATATAGTAGATTAATATATTATTATTATTAATTTATTATATATTATAATTTATAAATTTTAATGTTTTAAAATATCATAAATTTTGTATAATTATTTTAAATTATTTTATATTTCGAACAATAACGATTCAAACACAAACGAACGCATCATAATTATTTTAAAATTATTTTATATTTCAACAATAACGATTCGAACACGAACGAACGCATCACTGTTTGTGTTTGGTTCGTTTAACTAACTGAACGAAAAAAACGATTCGAACACGAACGAACGCATCACTGTTCGTGTTTAGTTCGTTTAAGTAACCGAACGAAAAAACATTGTTCACGTTCGTCTCGTTTACTTATCGAACGAATCGAACACAAGCTCCTTGACGAATCAAACACGAACTGTTTGCGAACAACGAGCTTTTTTGAAAACTAATTGGCCATGCGTCTAATGTATTCCTTCAACATTTTTCCACATAAATTGATTTAATTTCAAATCACCCATCCAGACATAATTGATTCTATAAAACCCAAATTTTATTTTATTTTATTTTATATGTCTACATCACGACAGCTAAACGCTGTGGATAGGACCAAATCTCACATCCATTCCCTCCCTCGCTCTATAATGAGTCCATTTCTAATGGAATCCCACAAACACGAATATATTCATGCTTTTCTTTCAAGAGACTCATGGTATATAGTAAAATGAATGCAATGATTTTGAAAACCTCATCCGCCATGTGAGATCAACTTTATTTATTTATATTTTTATTTAAAATAAAATATATTTGATATGTTTGACTAAGATATGTTAGCTGCCTGGTCTGCCCATCTTTGCTTCCGGTCCTCATTGCCGCCCATTGCTACCTCGAGCTGTTGACCACCTGCCACAGGCACTGCCTGTCAGTCACTGCCGGTCTTCGCTGCTGTCCATTGCTACCATGAGTTGTTGACCACTTGCCACAACCACCTCCTGTCAGTCATTATCACTGTAATCGCCTACCACCTTTGGCTACTCTAAGGGTCCGTTTGGGGCAGCTTGTGCGTTTCAAGATAAGCTGCTTATCCTGAAATGCGGCCCGCGGGCCGGCCGCAGGGGTCGGCCCGCGGCTTGCGTTTAGTGTAAAAACTCAAAAGCAGTTTCGGATAAGCTGGCGAAAAACGCGAACCAAACGGTATGACAGAGTTTTGAAAACGCCGCCCGCATTTATAAGCTGCCCCAAACGGACCCTAAGTCTTACACTATATTTGTAGTGTATCCATAAATAAATAAATAAATAAAAATCATACTTTGGGTTGTGTTCATCCAAACAAATATCCCTTAAATCTTGTTATGTCATGAATACATGTTTTGGAATATGCAATATTCTCTCTTTATTTTTTTTATTAGAAAAAAAAACATGCCGACAAAGCTTTACTCTATAAATTAATGCGCGGCATTGGACTCATTTAATTAAGTAAAATTAAATATAATTTCCTTTTAATTTTGATTGATCCACTGAAAGAGAATGGGGATTGATGCCAATGTGCGGGAGAGTTGTTTGGAATGTGTTGTCGTATTCAGAAATATTTGATTGGAGTTTTGTAATGATAGAAAGACACAATGAAAGTATTTTTAAGAACATTATTGTTATATTTTTTGCATAAAAAGTATTATATTTGATTTTTTTTAAAAATATGAAACTCAAAATTAATTTTGAGCATATCAAAGAAAATAATGTACTGCCCGTTTGGGACAGCTTATTTTGCTGCGGCTAGGGGCGTAAACGAACCGAACAAGAAAAAACAGAGCTTGTGTTCGTGTTCAGTTCGTTTGAAATTTAGTTTGTTTGAAATAAGTTCGTGTTCGAAATTGTTCGTGAAGTCACTGTTCGTGTTCGTTTCTTAACGAACGAGCCGAACACGAGTCGAACAGGAGCTATTCGCGAACAACAAGCCAGTTTGACATCCCTAATATTAATATATATACATTTATTATATAACTTATATTATATAAATATATAATATATATATCAGTATATTGCTAATATAGTATATTAATATACTATTATTATTATTATTATTTTACTATATATTATAATTTATAAAATTTAATTTTTTGAATATCATAAATTTTTTATATATAATTATTTTAAATTATTTTATATTTCGAACAATAACGATTCGAACGCGAACGAACGCATCACTGTTCGTATTTGGTTCATTTAACTAACCGAACGAAAAAAAATTGTCTTGTTCGTCTCATTTTCTTATCGAACGAATCGAACACAAACTCATTGACAAACCGAACACGAACTGTTCGCGAACAACGAGCTTTTTTGATAGCCCTAGCTGCGGCGGCGTTTTCAAAACGGCGCCGTGGTGTTTGTTTAATGTATTCGGCCATGCGTTTTGAAAACTCCCGTAATCGCATCTTATATTTTGTTCTACGGATCGGTCGCGGGGGAGGCCTTGCGTTCGGTGTTTGTTAGGGCTCGAATTCCTCCCGTGCCCCTGCGGTTTCTCCTTCGTGATCTCCTTTCTCTCGCGCTCTCCCTCGCGATCTCCTTTCCCGATCTTCTTTTTCGTAGTCTAACAAATTATTTTTACTTTTCATTAAATACATTTTTTTGTTACAAGCAATCACCTTAATTTTAGGATAAATTAACTTGTTTGTGAGTAAAGAAAGCAAAATAAAGATAAAACAATCCCTTGTATCGATAAAATAAGAAATTTGGTCTTTTTGATTATATTCCATGTGATAAAAGGCTAATTCAATCCCTTGTATCGATTCGTTTGGTTACGTCAGCTCCTTTTACTTCATTCAAGTTCAATAAAAAATCCACAAAAACTTAGAATTCTGTTTATTTTTAATTAAGGTTTATGTCCGATTTAATTAGGTAGTATTAATTTATAGTTAGGATATTGATTGTCTTAGTTAAACACTTTTCTAATAGTTTAATCTTAAATCCTTTTAAAACTAGGGGTTACATATTGTTCGTGAGTACATACAACTCGGTAAAAATCTGATAATATAGAGATGATGATGGAAAAAAGAACAGGGACATGGATGAAATTCCCTGGAAGGAATGCAAAGTAATGCATTTATGATTAATAGTCTTGGAACAAAAATTTCCTCAATTCCACATTTTTAGGAGAATGGTTCCTAAAACCCTAGAACTAGTGGAGGTACCCCCACTTAGAGAGAGGAACTTCCTTCCCTTTATATATGAAGGACCAATAAAATAAAATAAATGATGTCGTATTGCTTGTCGACTTTCTCTGGTGCCGTCTGCAGATACCTTTAATGCAGATGCAATTCGTAATTGTCGAGCTGTTAGATATGGTCGGTACGAAAATCGTGTTTGGCGCTTTCAAATGACTTTTGTTCCAAATGTTTTATTAGTTCCACTGGTTCCTTCTGATAATTGATTTTATTGCAGTGACTTCGATTCAACCACTATAGTAGATGGGCCTAGTTCAACAACTTCAGAATATGTGTTTATTTTAGCCATTTCGATCGACGGGCTCAGTTGACTTAGTTCATCCACTTGAGTAGATGAACTCAATTCAACCACTTCAGTATGCAGGCTCAGTTCCTTACGGATCGACTTTCACTATATTTCAACATTTGTGTATATGTTAAGTTAGAGTTAATATTATTGAACATTAGAAGAAACTAAATTATTTCTATCATAGATGTGCCTACCAACAAAAATTAAATTTATGCTAGAGACGAATTAGAAATTAAAAAAAAAACAACAACAAATTCATGGTAAACTTAATGCACAATAACTAGACCATAATAAATCTAAGGGATTCCAATTTATCAAATTGGAATGACTTGTGAGTGAAGGAGTAATAAGTTGTTGCTAATTATAGTTTTAGGTGGCTTTTTTTTCTACTTGGCCGATGGCCAATACATAGCACCATTCAATATGCAGATCTTCATAATCGTTGGGAGGATGATAGTTGACTTAATAATCAACTGATGAAGGAGATATTGATGCAACCGATTAGGTTGGTTCATGTAGTAGAGTTAATTGCTTTAGCCATTGGTCTTTGTGAGTTAATGATGCTTGAAAGTTTTGGCTGATAAGTGTGAAACCCATTAATGTCAATAGGAAGGTGGTTGATCCTCCATTTTTTTCAACCCAACCTTAAAAAGACTTGCATGAGATAAGAGGGCATCATGCTAGGTATCATACCAACTCACCAAAATTTGATACATGCATGATATGTTGAAATTACTCTAATTTTGCTAAATCAAAATAGTCTGTTGTGACCTATTAAACTGTGCATTTTGATGATTGCTCATGTATTCAAAATATATATTTTTACAATATGTACTCATAAATATTATATTTTAGATTAGGTGTTGTCGGGCTTTTGTATCATGAATTATTATTCACTCATAAAAATAAAGGAATTATAAGTGTAATGTTATTAATCTCATAAGAAATTATATTGGTTGATATCACACCAACTTGAGTTAGGTTATAAAAAAATCTCATCGTTTGTGAATGGTTCATCTTCAACTCACTAAGTAGCTCTCTTGCTCAATTCGTTTGTTAAGCAAACCTTTCTCCGCTAATTTCAAGTATGATTATCTCTAAGGAGAAAGAGATAAAATAAGAATAATTCCTTTTAGCTCAAGATACTTGACAACTTGAAGGAAGAATGTAGTAAGATGGGCCATTCATTTGTCCTCGAAGATGAACTTAAAAGGAGTAGTGAAATGCCTACAAATGAGAGAAAGGAAAAACCTAATAAAACACATCAAAATTACATACACATGCCACTTGACCTTTTATCACATATCCATAATATAACGACAATAAAGTAGTCTATCATAAAAAGAAAAAAAAAAACATAAAATCCAAGAAACATCCATCACACCTTATTGTTTGAAATTGTTAGGTGAGGAATGAAGGAGGACAATATGTTGAAAAAGCGCTAAAAAGACCTTCTTTCCATGCATAATGTCAAGTCTCAACAATTATAAACATCCTCCCTTTTCATGGACAATAAACATTTATAAGTGAATTCTCAACTCTCATAATGAAAACTAACACACATCATTTTATTGAAGAAGCAATTCAAAAATAACAAATGACTTTCATTCATATTAATAAATATTTAAATTCAATTAAAAATATCCTACCACTACCAACCACTTTTCCTAAAAACAAAGCAACCATCATTAATCAATACTAAGCCATCCACTTACGACCAAAAGGAAAGTTAAGGAAGCATCCCTTGAACAAATCCGGTCCTCCCTCTCTTCCTTCCTTCTTAGGAAAATGGTACATGAAGCATCCCTTGAACAAAGAGTTGAGTGAGTGACACATGCAAAATAAGACTGAAAGTTTGCATGCATGCCACACAAGTTTTATGTATTTACATAACTAAAACACAAATTTTGATATTTATCTTTATAACACTTTACATATGTAAAAATGTAAGAAATTCGGTGGTATGTACATGTACTGAATGGAACATGGGAGGAAATATTTTGATAAGAAAATAGAAGAAAAAACAAACTGTCTTCTACTTTTTTAAAATATAATCTTTTATATTTTTCCAATTTGTCTTATATTTATTAAATTGAGGCAAAATGTATGTCAAATATATTGTATTTATTTTAAGATTGTGGTGTGCTAGAAAAGCGGCTGCGGTAGAGTAATAATTTAACATCTCAGTATTATACGAAATCCAGCGCACAGACGTATAATAAAAAGAAAACACGAGGAGACGCCATGAATTTTAACATGAGAAACTCGGTAAGGGAAAGACAACTGGGTCTAGCTAAGTTAAAAGAATCGATTATAAATTTACATGTACAAAGATAGGCCCTTACCTCGCAACTACAAAAAAAAAAAAATACAATGTTTATCTATATACAATATACAAAAATATTCGATGTATTCTGAATAGATGCTCAAGAGCAATTGCCACAATGTGTCACCGCTGGTTCTTTAATACAACGTGTTCGGAGAATGTTGTTGCACGATGTTTACTTCGTATGCAAGAGACATTGTCACTCAATAGTATACTTCATTGTTCCACAGTGTGCGTCGTTGCTTTCTAGGGTGCTTCATTACTCAGCAAAGTTTACCAATGAGGGTGAGAAGGTGCAATCATCAGTGGTTGACGGCGATCGGTGGTAGTCGACGACGGCCAACGAGCAGAGATTGATGGTAATCGGCGGTTATGCAGATCAGAAGTTATCATTGCCATTACATTATTGGAATTATGCTCATTCTCTTCCTCCCACTTTCTCCTTCTCAAGTGAAAGAGGTGGCCTATTTAAAAAAGACCATGCATGAGGGTCATTTTCGTCCTTTGGTGAACATTCACCACAACCACCAAATTGAACAAATGATGATGAGTCCCTTTTTAATCATACAAGGTATTTAGATGATCTAGTGGCTTTAATAATCTCAAACTCAGGTGATTTTTAGCTCGTTGGATTCCTCTTGTCGGCACACTCTATTTCACTATAGGCACGTCAAATTTGGAGTTCATTTACCCTTAAAATTAACAAAACAAAGCCTTTAAAAATGGATTAAAGATTTTATCCAGACTTGATTTGATACAAATTATATTAATTTTGGTATCATTGGATTTGTCTCGTCAAATCGAACATTTTGACTGCATGTTTATTGAAATCAAAATTTTGGATGATTTTTAATTTGAACTGGAACATTTCTTGTTAAGAAAACACATCGAGATCCATGTCAAATGCATCGTAATTTATGTCGGGTGATAAATTTTGTTGAAGATCTATCAATTACCCCTCATATTTTTGGCATTTTAGTTCATTTTGTATGAAAATAATCAAAATATTAAGAACATAATAAACAATTCAAAAAAAAAAAAAATTTTTAGCTGGCAGGTGGCGACAGTCATTGAATTCGTAGGAGGAAATATAGTGAGGATTAGAGATGCAGTTTAGGTCATTGTAGGTCAAATTTGGGTCACGTGTTGTGGGTGTTGGTGGTCGGGTCAGTTCGTGGGTCAAGAGATTGCATGATCATATAAAACAATGACGATGTTGGCTAAGTTAATGATCCGAGTCACGGATCACATCGCATGCTGCACAAGAGACATATATGGGAAGCAATCCCACGGATTGCATGGGATCGAGCGACGCTTAATCTGATCAAGCGTATCCAAGGGTTTGCACAGGCATAACAGTTGGGTCACTCATGTGAGTTGTAGGTTGTTTAATGGTCGGAATAGCTGGCCCATGGAGTGGTTTGCAAACTGACTCCGTTCGAGCACGTGCATGTCTGCATGCCTGCATGCCCGCATGCCCGCAGGTCATTCAGGGGCACCAAAATTTTTCTATAAATTAGACCATTAATAGGGTAAGAAAACACACTTGCCCTCTATAATACAAACCGTCACTTGCACAACTCCCAGAATTTCTTTGACTTGTTATTGTGCCTTCTTCCGCGCTATTGTTGCACAACCCCCATAGTGTTTTGGGCTGTTATTGTACCTCTTTTCACATTGGAGTAGCTCAACATCTGGAGCCCTTTTTGCATGGTTGTTGCACTTATTGGAGGAAAGTTTTTGCACTTAAAGATACCGATGTTTGGGTAATCTCGTCCCCAATCTTGAGAATCAAAATCAATACTTACAAAAGATTTTCTGACTTTATTTCGGAAAAAAAAAACTTTTTGAATGACATGGTAGTAAAATTGTCAATTTCAACTAATCGAGCATGTTCACCTCCTCCTGGATACATTCCGAATTATGAGGCAAACATGTGAGTTGGTATGGGGCTTCCAACAACAAAATTTATGTAGATACTAAAGCTACCAGAGTTAGTGTTTCCAAGTTCTCTTGTTAGGAGATGGTTGATCACCTTTTTCAGAAAATTAGGGCCAAGCTGAACTATATATCTTTGTTATTTAAACTAACATTCTTCATAGGAGGGCACAAGTAATTTGAAGAGAGCTTTGAGATTTGAAAAACTATATGTCCTACAAATTTCTAGTGATCACTACTGGTAAACTATATCGAAAATCATCATTATCTGACAACCTCTGTTTAGTCATTATCAATTATTTATTGAGATCATCTGATCACCATTGTACGATCACCATCATCTGACCATGGTAATCTGATCCACATCATGTAAACACCATCACCTGATTGTCATCCTCTAATCACTACTGATTGTTTACTATCAAATATCTAGCATCTATTAAATGTCTTCATCTAAACATTGTTGCCTAATCGTTATTGCCTATCCACCAATAATTGCTTTCTAATCATCATCGCTTAAACATCTTCAACCACCATCATTCAATCATCATCACTAAACAATAATCTTTACCACCTCTATTTTCATTTTAACCACTTGTGATTGAGCTAGAGTTAAGTACATTATTTTATAATCCTGCATTCTCCAAATAGAGAGAAAAATAAATATTTTGAGTCTTAACCAGTATTAAAAATATTATTTTTTTGGGTAAAGCCTTTTGATTTATTAGGTATGACTCATATGCCAGGAAATTTAGAGTATCTTGAAATGGAGAGATGTGTCTCCTGGATTAGTAGGTTGGGGGGAGCGAGGGCGTGTTTGTAAATTTATCTGTGGGTTTTGTCTATAAAAAGATGTGTAACCCTATGGGTATGTAACTCCTCTAAAATAGTGAATTCGCTGCTTGCTCTCGAGGACATAGGCATCTTTGCCAAACCTCGTTAAATTTCTGTGTTCTTCTTCTGGATTTACGTTGTTTCGCCCTAAATTTTATAACAATTAGTATCAGAGCGAGGTTTCAGAGTGCAAGAGATCGATGCAGGAAGAAAGAAGAAGAAGTTAGGGCGGTTGCGACAATTTTAGCGAGGCAATCGAGGGATTTGCTATCGGGGAAGGAGTTTACGACTAGAGCTTTAGACAAGTTCGCGAATTCGACAATGATTTTGGTTCGACCCATGTGAGATGCAAAAGGAATTCCAAATCGAAGCTTCAGGAGAAGAGGCAGTCGAGAGTTTGCCAGTTTCAAGAGAAGAGGAGTTTGGTAGTGTTCAGTCAACCGAGTTCGCAAATTTGTCGTAGGAGGAGTTGCAACAAGAGGAGTTACGACAGGTGAAGCTCGACAGAGTGCAGGCGAAGCGAGCAGACTCGACTATTCGCGAATAGTGGTTTCGTGGAGGTATTTCGCGAAGGGTTTCGCTCGCGGGACAGCCGGGACAACAGTTTAGCCGAGGTATTAACGCGAACAGAAAAAGTGATTCGTGTGAAAAATTTGATTCATGAAGCACAGCAGAATTGCAGGAAAATTGTTGCAATTGACAGAGAAAATTTCAGGTTTCATTGAATTTATTTATGGTGTGTTTTGTTCAATACAAGACAGAAAAAGTTCACTGCAGGATTAATTTCAAAGAGCAATGTATGGTGTAAAATTCGAGATAACGAAGTTCGATGAAACAAGGAACTTCAGATTGTAGTAAACAAGGATGAAAGATTTGTTAGCACAACAAGAAATTTTGAAGGCATTGCGAGCTATGAAACTTGATGACAATATCTATAAACTTTTGGGGAGTACAGTTGTTGGTGGTGTTCACTCTGTCGGATCAAATGATGAAAATGTAGCAGGAAAGTTGACCAAGTCATGTTTTTTCAACAAGTTCTTGCGTTACTTGAACTTGTTGAATGTTTGCAGTTGCTAGTTGGCATGGTTGCCCAACCCACTTTGGTGTAAGAAACTTCAAGATGTATTTCTCATAAGAGACTGAATATTCGCAAGGTGAAGATTTTCTCTTAAGAGGCTGGATATTCGCCAAAGTGAAGAATTGTTAGGTATGACTCATATACCAGGAAATTTGGAGTATCTTGAGATAGAGAGGTGTGTCTCCTGGATTAGTGGGTTGGGGGGAGCGATGACGTGTTTGTAAATTTATCGATGAGTTTTATCTATAAATAGATGTGTAACCGTATGAGTATGTAACTCATCTGAAATAGTGAATTCATCGCTCGCTCTCAAGAACGTAGGCATCATTGTCGAACCTCGTTAAATCTCTGTGTTCTTCTTCTAGATTTGCGTTGTTTTGCCCTAAATTTCACAACATGATTTGTTTTCCCTAATTTATATTTTCACCTAAAAAATTTTATGATTCATGTACTATTTTCTTTTATTTGCCTATTTGTGGTTCTATATGTAAAGTTAAAATGTAAAATATTATCACCATAAATTTTCTTGCATGCAATAATATTTTATCAAATTTTTTTTATGACATGCAATGATCAAATCTATATTTAACCAAAAACTTAAAGCACATGTGAACGACAATTACTTACAACATCTACACTCAACTTATTTTTCAATAATGTAATATAAGGCTAAATTCAGCCTCAAGGGCTTTAACGAAGGAAAAACTAACACCCACATAACTCTAATTAGAAAAAAGATGACGCCTATTAATCTTAACTCTTATGCGGCATGAAAGTGTAATACTATTGAAGAGTAATTTTTTGATCAAATAAATTCATACTCATTGTGACTTCTTTTTCCTCTTTGGGTTAAAGGTGATATGGGCATATGACTAAGGGTGCGTATGGGGCGGCGGTGTGGTGCTGCACCGCAGTTTTTCTTATTTGACAAAATTGTGTTTTAGCTACGTTTTAAAAACTAGACTCGGCTACCTGCGATGACTGTCAAAAAACTACAGTCTAACTTTTTCAAAAGAAAAAAAATTATAATAAGCAACACAATTTATTTAGCAGCTTTACAACTTCTTCTTTTTACAGCTATAGCTGTCCCAAACAAACCCTTAATTGAGGGGCATTTTTTTTCATTTTTTTTTATATTTGTGGAGTTCATGTATTGTTGCTTATGGTTAAATTTCTATCTTGAATAGGAATATTAACTTATTGTAAATTTCTCTTTTTGAGAAATCCATGCATCATTGATTATGGGTGTGGATGCCAAAAACAAACGCCCAAACTAAAAGATGGCGTGACACTTTACCTTCCCAACATAATTAGAATCCATTTCCATATCTTTAATCATGATTTAATTTAGATTTACTAATGTTCGTAATTACTTGATATGCCCCTACCGATCTAGCAATGTTTTTTACTAATGTTTAGTTAACTTCTGCATGTTACTTAACCACATAGGTTGGCGGGGAGTCAAAGAGATTTAATGGGTGGTTGGGGAGAATTTCTTGTGTTATTAAATTAACATTTATTTTCTAAATTATTCAATTTATTTTAAAAATAAATACAATGCATAAATAATCAAATATTTTTTTTACAAAAAAAAACATATTTTGATTATGATAAGTAGGGTGTAAGCGAATCAAATATGAACGAACAGAGCTTGTGTTCGTTTTCGTGTTCGGTTCGTTTGAAATTTAGTTTGTTTGAAATAAGCTTGTGTTCGAAATTGTTCGTGAAGTCATTGTTCATGTTCGTTTCTTAACGAATGAGCCAAACACGAGCTGTTTATGAACGACGAGCCAGCTTGACATCCCTAATATTAATATATATAAATAATATATTATATTATATATATAACTTATATTATATAAATATATAATATCTATATTAGTATATTACTAAGATAGTATATTAATATATTATTATTATTAATTTATTATATATTATAATTTATAAAATTTAATTTTTTAAAATATCATAATTTTTTATATATAATTATTTTAAATTATTTTATATTTCGAACAATAACGATT
>JXCR01122871.1:3632-19353 GCA_002079205.1 Phalaenopsis hybrid cultivar | reverse complement strand
TATAATATCTATATTAGTATATTACTAATATAGTACATTAATATATTATTATTATTAATTTATTATATATTATAATTTATTAAATTTAATTTTTTAAAATATCATAAAATTTTATATATAATTATTTTAAATTATTTTATATTTCGAACAATAACGATTCAAACACGAACGAATGCATCACTGTTCATGTTTGGTTCGTTTAACTAACCAAACAAAAAAAAATTTGTTCACGTTCGTCTCGTGTACTTATCGAATGAATCGAACACGAACTCATTGACGAACCGAACAGAAACTGTTGGCGAACGACGAGCTTTTCTGACAGCCCTAATGATAAGTCGTCGACATTACAAAGTTAATAATAAATTTTGTTTTACATAGTAAAACATTTCATATATGTCTTCATAATCTTAATTTTTGCAAGGATTTTAAAGACGTTTTTGTGCATTTTTATATGACAAATATAATAAATAAAGATTATTATTATGATTAAATTTATAAATGATGGGGATAAATATTATTTTGGATAATTTTGAATGAGGATGATTGATAGCCTCACTCTCATTTTATTCATATATTTTTTTTATCACTTTCTCGTAATTCCAATGAATCACATTGGATGCTGGGTGCAATTATCATCTCAGAAGAGATGGACAGATGAGAGGTTGATTTGTAAATAGCAAGATTCGGTTCGTGGTCTATTAATCAGTAGCAATTTGTTATATATATATATATATATGGCATGATGTTGGATTATTACATCAACATTATCTAGTCCTCAATGAAACTTCCCCACAACAATATGTTAAGCAAATTAGATAGTTGGTGAAACCACACAACCAAACACATCTTTGCATGTGGGTCATCATTTCATTCAAAATGGCTAATTATGCATTGAAATAGCTTATTCCTCTTAAGTGCTATCATCCCTTTTAACACAACTAGATTTTACACATTTACTTCTCATAGTGTAGCACCTTTACCATCATTAAGCTTGATTGTTTCTCTTTTATCCTCCAAAAACTATTCTCTATAATCAGGCAGGGTGGTCCTTCCCAGCTGGGCTATGTTGTGCATGACTGAATTATTGATTGTGGCTTTTAGCTATTAGAGGACTGTTTGTGGAATGCACAGAAAGTTTACGACAAAAGTTGTTAAAATATTATTTTGTAGAATATTTTGATAGCAATGTTTTAGTTTTGTATAATGATCCTACAAAATATTGATAAAAAAATTTAGAGATGGCACCAATTATTTAAATGAAAAATTAATAAATAAATAAATTTATGGGGCCGACCCTTTTGAAATAGTTTAGAATATAAATAAGATTACTAGTATTCTATATCTCACTTAATTAGAAAATATGGGATTATCTTCTTATGAATATAGTGGATAATACTGAAAAGGACATTGACGATGGTTAGAAGATGTATCTTAGCCAATAAAATAATTCTAAGGTGAAGGAGGTAGGACGATAAAATTTGAGCGATAGTAGTACTAATTGTTGACCGCGATCATTGGCATCAATGTTGGAAAGTGCTATGAAATTCTTCAAGCCTAAATACTCTCTCTAATTTTAGATTTAGTCTCTTAAATGTGAAAAAATGAAGAACTATTTATAACTTTTAGGAGTAATGTTCTTTTAATTTTAGCTAAAATTATTAGAAACTACATTAGATTATGTATATTTTATCCAACAGTTATAATAACCAAATTTGAGTTATCTTGGCCTAACTAATATCATCTTATCAAACTATTTATTTTAATTATAAAAACATAAAATTTGGAGATCATTTGATTCATCAAATTATTTCATGAGATTTTTCAAGTATATTTCAAATATTTGATTCGAGCTTATTTAAGCTTGGGTCCTAACATTTTTGGTGTTGTTTGATTCATTTTATAAGTACAATTATTTTAAATTTAGTGGTAATATTATCATAGCTTAAATGACCATGTATTTATTTTTAAAATTTTTAAAAGTAAACATTGTATTATAACTAGTGTTCGATTAATGTTGGCCTTTGTGAATCACAATCGAGAGTTAGAGCCAAATTAATGAGAAAATTAAGAGAAAGTAAAATAAGTTTGGAATTTTTGTAATAAGAATTAAGGGAGGGGTCCCTTTATTCCCTGTACTTTGACATTTTTCATTGTATAGATTTGATGTCTTGAGATTCGTGCTAGATGATGGAGATATGCTGGAAATGTATCAATTGTCACTAAATTCAGGACATAAGTGGAATGATTAAAGATGAGTTTAATGTAATTTTTTAGTGCTATATATTTAAAGATTATATTTTAGCAAGCTTTACATGCATACCAATTAATATTTATGTATTTATATATTTGGCATCTCAACTTCAATTTTTCCATATTTGTCATCTCGTGATACATGAAAAGTTTGTCTTGTCTTTTTTTTTTAAAAGTTAAAACATTGATTTTATTTGAGTGGCATAAATATGAAAAATAAAGTTTATGGTGACCATCATTATTTTTTAGGGTGGTCAAAATCACCGAATATAAATTAAAATTTTTTTATTACTTATATAGAGAAATTATAAATTCCAAAGAGGGACAGTTCANATAGATATAAATTTTGCTTATATGCATGAAACCTATATGCATGACAAAATATAAATTTTAAGTAATATAATCCGATTATCCACTGTCAATTACTTGTACACACCAACACATCAACAACATCACTGCCATCGCCTCGACACACCAACATATGGCTCCTATACGTTTCAAGTAATCATTTATATTTTCAAGCCACTGCATGTGCAATCAACACCACCACATATATTTGGCCCACACCAAGAACATAATAAAGCAAAGAGAAAACCATAATCCAATATCAACCGAAAAGCACCCCTGTTTCCAAGTCATTGCACGTGCAATCAAAACCATCACATATTTTCGACAAATATCAAAAACTTAAAAGAGCAAACGAAAAATTGAAATCCAACATCAACCAAAAAACATCACCCATTTCCAAGTCATTGCACGTGGAATTTTCAAAAATTCTGAAATGCAACATCAACCAAAAATCATCTAAGGATAAGAGTGTAGAGAACCCGCAAAAATCTTGGGCACATAAACATTTGCAAAATTAAAAACCACAATATTTATTCTAAGGTAGAGATAATTGAAATAGAGGCGGGGCAAATGATCAAAAACCACTGCACGAAGAGGAACCACCACATAGGGTGGATCAAATGATCGAAACAGGGCCGAAGACTAGAGAGAGAAGAGGGAGCAAATAACTCACCACAACAATTAATTCATAGAAGCGAGATAGAAAGAGGCAACACCGTATTCTTAAGAATCAAGAGAAAGAGAGAGGGGAGTTAGAGCAAGAATCGTGAGAGTGGCAGCCCCATGAGGATCGCGAGAGAATGAGACGTGAAGGCAAGACTCGTGAGAGAGAAAGAGGCAGCGGGATGATGCTAGGGTAGCCCCGTCGCAACATAATGAAGGAACGTGGGCTGCAGGGTCGAACCCACGGTCACGTTTTCTCCCAATTAATTCTGAGAAACAGCTGCGCTGAGGCAAATAATCTGCCCCAAATGGTCTCTAGATGTGCACTTAGCATTGAAAGGGAGTTGCAGTAATTCATCTTATGGCTTTTATGACTTGAAACATAAAATAACCTTGACCTAAATAGCACAACATTAATGTCTCATTAAGTTCCAATTACATCATGGCAAAATAGATTTTTATAACATGCAAAGCATATGACATAAGACTTATATTACAATAAAGTTGCATAAATGCCAAGATTTTGATGATGATTTTTAGCCCTTATTGTTTTTCTGTTTGTCCAGAAAGAACTTTTCTCCAGAGGAGTGTTGTAGGCTAGAGGTAATATTTAGTTAATAAAAAGCCTTTAGACTAACAAGAACTTATTCTTCTAGATGTTCTTTTGAGATTCACTATAGGACTAAATTATCAAGGAGATTCCGAGCAAGCAAATCATTAACCCTTTTTACTCTCTATCGAAAAATGCCCATTGGGCGACCTGTAGCTTAGAAAATTCTTGATAAGAGGTGCTTGTAGCTAGCTATAAGAGATTTGGAAAAGGGGTATTAGTCTCAACGAGCAACCCATCAAAGCACCATAAGTTCAGAATCATCAACAATGAGGTGCTTGTAGCTTTGAAGAGATTTGGAAAGAGGTGTTTGTCTCAACGAGCAACACGTCAAAGCACCATCAGTTCAGAATCATCAACAATCTCAACTAACACACATCTCTTATGTATTTACACGTCTCAAATCATATGAATTTGAAAATGAATCGAGCATTGAAGTAATCATGTGAAGGTGGAAATTAGGAATAGTGTGATCGATTGGTTGGAGGAAAAGAATGATTATAGTATTTTTGTAGGCTTTGAAAAAGAATAAAATGTTTTTATAATCGAGCAGGTAAATGATTAGGAGGAATATAAGGTCTTGGAGCATCATATCTTCTGTCGTTTGAAATGAGAATTTCTTCATAATATTCATTTAAGATGATTGCAATCATAAGAGCACCTTTGAGAATAGGGGAGGTGGAGATTGATTTGCCTGATAATAATGAGGATTGGGATGGGGCCGAGCATAGTATTTTAGATGGATTAGGCTTCTTTTTGAGAAGAGGAATGTTGGAACATGAAGGAGGTTTATTGTATGAATTAGGAAATGAAAGAAGTTTTTTGGTATTTTAATGTATGAAGGTGATTAAGGAGGGGACATTGGCAGTTGGGCAACAGGACGTTGGTGGGATGAATGTTTTTTTGGCTACTTGTGGAGCTATGGTGATGAGCAATGATAATTTTTATTAATTAATTTTGGTCAAAATTTCATCAAATGGCTACAAACAAAAGTAGAAGAAGGAAATGAATCAAAATTCAGTTGGCCAAAATTATTTTTGGGTTTTCTTTGGCCAATTTATGGAAGTGGTTAACTATGACCAAGCCTTGCTTTGATTGATCTCGAGTTTTGTTGTTTATGGAGGCTTTGGAATGGTAATCATGGGATGGCTTCTTCAGAAAATTATAAATGACTTGGATGTGAAGGAAGCAAGTTGTCCATGAAATTTCGATAAACTTGGGTGAAAAAAAAAAAAAAAAACAACATTATGTGAAATATAAATAGGAAACAAGGAAACTTTGGATAACTAGTCGCCTTATCAAAATTAAGTAGAATTTGTTGAAACTTATTGTAGTTTATACATAATATTATGGAATATATAAATAATGAATGTTGGGCAATGCCACCATTCATCATCATTAAAAGAGAATATAATTTCTTTGTATATTTAAGAACTAGGCGGTACAAGTGACCACATTACGCTTATAGGACTTAAAACATAAAATAAAACTAGAATTAAACATGATAGTGTAAATGTTCATAAAGTCTCAATTATACATCATCTCAAATATAAACTTTTTAACATGAGGACAAAAAACACATAATATGTTATAGTTCGCTGCTTTAGTTAGTCATACTTCTAAAAGCTAGAAATTTTGGTGTGGAGGCCTTCAAAAAATTATATTCGTCAACTTATTTGTTCTTGTAGTTTTGCATTAGAAATTTACCTCCCTTTGCGCTGCTTAGCTGATTTCTCTATTTCTTAGGATTCACTTGTTCTTGGTTGTATGACTAACAACCTTGTCAGTTTTATTTCTCGACATGGAGCTTTGAATGCCGTGCAGGTTTGATGAATGATTATTTAAATAGTCAATTGGGTCATCGAAAGTGGCATACCATCCTCGAAAGATAGAAGTACGGCTTCACGATGGGTTCGATTATTTAAATTAAGAAATGTTGGACATTTGCACAGGTCTACGATTAAGCCGAAATATCTTTCCCCTATTAAATCTGAGAACTTCAACTTTCTGTTAGAGAAAACTTTTATAGTTAATTACATTTTAAACAAACAAAGTTACTTAAAAAATTTTTCGATTAAGGTTGTGGTTTTGTCCTCATGAAATTTTTTAGTTTAGGTTTTCACGATTGAACATTGGAATTCCAAGTTGAAAATGCTCAAAAGTGGAACCGTTAATATTGGAACTCAATAAAAGAAAAAAGTATATGTCAAAGATACTGAGCAGACCAGTGGCACCTCTATAATCCTATTATTTGACTTTGATGCTTTTGAAGAAAATTTAATATTTTATTTTGATGTCTTATTAGAATGTTAGGATTTATATTACACGACATACGATCATGCAATACTCGAAAGGTGAGGATGTACGTTATTACTAGACGAACAACCTCAGAATTTTAAGGTGAAGTTTACTGAAAGAAGTGAAACTTTGAAACCCTAATATAAAGAAAGAGAAGCACAAAATGCAACAACCCTGCCTTGTAAGAGCTGTCACCTAAATCACCTAATCACATTCAAAACTATGCATAACCAGTCTCAATGATGTAAGATAGGGTAGATTGTTGTTTTATTAGAAGTAATAAATCTTAAGATTTGATCATAGATGTATGATATGCATAATGTCCTAAGACTAATGCGATTATAGTTTTAAGATTTTGATTTTTAATTATTTTATATCTCACCACACTCAAATGCTTTATTATGTTAGTGTTGAATGTTCCGAAGCAGACTGTGTAGTAGGTTTTGTAGGTCCTTGATGATGAATGCGTAGAAAGTTTGTTCAAAAGGTCAATCGGTATTCATAAACAGAACTCACTCTATAAAATAGTGGTTTTCATGAGTCAAATCACCCCTTTCTGTGCAATGAGGGGGGTCTGAAAGTCGAGTAGTAGGAGCAATATGTTATGCATATGCCTACAAATCATGTTTTCATTCACATTCCTAAATAAAAAGAGGTTCCTACTCAATTTCATTTATTGTCAATCGAGGTTGTTTTGGATGCATGTCATTTATATAGATGTGAATGCAGTAATTCGTGCAATTTTAGTTTTAGTTATGAGTTTTGTTTAGAAAAATTAAATTGAAGTTGTTTATTTGGTTAGGGTTAGAAAACTTAATACTTAAATGAGCCTAGCAGCAATCTAAGCAAAAAGTACAAATGTAAATATTGACCTATAATGTGGGTAGACCTATCGAATAAATATAGATAGACTAACAACATGAGTGCCAATCCTAAACCTATGTCAGACTCGTCGACCGACATCATCTAAAGTACCGTTGATGGTTTAGTTGAGGTTCATCATTTGCTTTGTGTTTCATCTTTATTTGGATAGTTTAGATGTTAATAGTTGACCGACCACAACACCTCCAAACTCTACAAAAGAAATGATGACTTGAAAGGTAGATCATATGTTATTACACCAACTTATTTTAATCATAGAAGTTTTGCAAAACAAAGCTAACACACCCTAATAAGATGTAAAATAAATATATCACAACGGTTTACCTTTTAGTAGTCCTGCAAAATTGAGTTAAGAATGTTTTATCACAATTTAATATAGAAGAAATAATGTATTTGTTTAGTAATTTGATTAATTAATGAGTTTATTTTATATTGTTTTATTTAGAACAACCCGGTTAAGATGCCCATGGCTTTACGTAGTCCCGGGGTGTCGGGATCTCTAATATACTTAGCCCAAAGAGTTAGTCAAACCTCCTCCGACTAAAAGATTCTTGTCAATATCCATGAGTTGCATCATCCAAGATATTTTCGTAGACCCGGGTAGCATTATTAAAGTTGCATACGGTGATCTTTGTTCATTAAAGTTTCATTTAAGTTTTAGAATCTTTTTTTCCGATTTTAAGGGGTTGAAATTTTTTGTTGCTTAACACTTCTTAGTTGATTAAATTGCTTTCATATGCTATATATATATATATATATATTGCTTTGAGACGACCCGGTCAAGATTCTATGGTTCCGTATTTTAAGGGTTGTCACGAGTGACCGGAATGTTTTTTGTTAGCGGCCATGGGTTGCCTCCTCAAAAGCTCCTCAAACCAAGATTTGCTTTAGGATTTTGGTTTATGTCTTAGTGTTTTTTATGGTGTCTCTTTTATTAAGTTGTTTCTTTTAAATAAGTTAGGTTTATTTTAAAGAAAATTTTTGTGATTTACAAATTTTTACATTTAAGCCGCTTTATTTCTTGAGTTAAGTTTGTTTTGTATTGTTTATCACAATTTAATATAGGAGAAATAATGTATTTGTCTAGTAATTTGATCAATCAATGAGTTAATTTTATATTATTTTCTTTAGGACAACCTGGTTAAGATGCTCATGGCTCTCCGTCATCCCGAGGTGTCGGGATCTTTAATCTACTTAGTCTAAAGAGATGGTCAAACCTCCGACCAGAAGATTCTTGTCAACATCAATGGGTTGCATCATCCAAAATATCTTCATAGACTCGGGTAGCATGGTTAAAATTGTTTTCGGTGATCTTTATTCATTAGCGTTTCATTTAAACTTTAACTTCTTTTTTCGATTTTAAGGGGTTGAAAAATTTAGTTGCTCAACACTTNTATATATATATATTTATATATCATATGAAAACAATTTAATCATATATATATATTGCTTTGAGACGATATGGTTCTTTATTTTTGCGGTTGTTTAAAGTTTTGCGGTTTGATTGGTCACGAGTGATCAGAATGTTCTTTGTTAGCGGTTGTTGGTTCCCTCCTCAAAAGCTCCTCAAACCAATATTTGCTTTAGGATTTAGGTTTAGTCTTAGTGTTTTTTATGGTGTCTCTTTTATTAAGTTGTGTGTTTTAAATAAGTTAGGTTTATTTTAAAGCAATACTTTTGCGATTTACAAATTTTTACATTTAACTTGCTTTATTTCTTGAGTTAAGTTTGTTTTATAATGTTTTAAGTCAATTGTTCTTTTATTCTCTTAAGAGAAGTTAAACATGCCTTGAATCATTAATTAATCCTTTGTAGTAGATGTAAATAGTGTTAGGTTTATATTTGTTAAACATGCTTTTGGCCTAAGATAATCTTAAACATATCTTTTTATATTTAAGGATGTCAATTAGTTGATGAAGTCATAGGTTTTAGAATTTTTGATAATTTTTAAATGTTTTGGAATTTCATATATATATTTTTTTAAGCTTTTAGGAATTTGATTTAGTATTAGTTTAATTCATTAATTTTCCTGTTCATTCCTAGGAAGATTAGTGAATGAGAGTTTAAAATTATTTAGTTTACTAATCCCTATAGGCATTCTTTTTAGAGATAAATGAATTGATGTTTTATGTAGTTCACTAGCTCTTTTCTTTTTGAAGAAGGGCAAATGAGTTGGTCTTTTAATTGAAGTTATTTAATTGACTAGCTCTTTTATTTTTAAAGAAGGGCTAATTAATTGGTAATTTAATTAAAGTTATTTAATTCACTAACCTTCCTAAAATGTTTTGAAAGGGAAGGTTAACAAGTTGATGTTTTAGTCCAATAGTTATTTAGTTCACTAATCTGTCTAAATATTTTTAAAGGAGAGATTAATAAATTGATTTAAATTTATTTAGTTCATCAATTTTTCTGAAATTTTATTCNGTTGATGTTTTAGTCCAATAGTTATTTAGTTCACTAATCTGTCTAAATATTTTTAAAGGAGAGATTAATAAAATGATTTAAATTTATTTAGTTCATCAATTTTTCTGAAATTTTATTATTATTATTATTCTTTTTTCAGGTAATATTAATGAATTTTGATTTAAGTAAAGTTTATTTAATTTACTAACTTTTTCCTAACCCTTTAAAAGGTAAAATTAATGAATTGATGTCTTAATTTAAGTCAAGGTGGTTTAATTTTTTTTGAGTAAGATTAGTATCATAATTAGGGTAATTATGGAATTAATCCTTTTTAATCTAAGGATTATCTTTAATGATCTTCATTAGGTCCTAAAACTAGGGTTCCTAAGTTAATATTTATGGTTTAATTAAATCGAAGGGATAAAGAGGCTTTGATCTAAGGGTGGCTCGGGTAGATGTTAAGATAGGTTAGAGAGTGCGTGATAGGGAGATTTCGATTGGAGGTGATGTTTATGGGCTCTTTGAAGCTAATGAGATGGATAATTTTGGGATTTGATGAAGTTGATGTTAAAGCCGCGAAATGCTCAGGATTTTAGCGATGAAAATCTGGGCAATGGGGTGGTGGGGATGTCTTGAGGATGGTGGGAATGGGTCNGTGACTCTGTCACGCAAATATAATCCCTAATTAAATAAAATTGGCAGGATAAAACACTTTAATATTTTCTTCTTAAAATTGAAGCCAAACCATAGGATAGACTGGGAAGTCACTGAGGTTCTCCTCAGGATCTGTGGCCTCCCCTAGTTTCTCTTCATTTGGATTCCTCAACAATGTTCTGGTCTGTGGGAACTGGGAAGGTACTCTGTGTTTGAGGCAGGGTGTTTGAGCGGCTGGTTGGGAGCTTGGATCTGGTGGAGGCTCTCGGGTTGGGCAGGGTGGTCAGGGGTTTGGGCAGAGGGAATGAGGCTCTTCACCATGCTTGGTGTTCTTGACCATGGAGGCTCCAATGGAGGTGGAGGCATGGCCACGACTTGAGGGGATTGGGAGAAGTCTTGGTGTGCTGGCGAAGACTAGTGTTGTTCTGGTTTCACCCTCCAATGAGGTGATTTAGGTGTCATATGGTGGTCATCCTTAGCTAACTGTGCCTCCTTTGTCTTTTAGTGTTTGGATTATGTTTAATTCATTTTGATTGAATTCCTGATTATTTAATGTGTCATGGTGGGTTCACCCTTAGGGTTGAGCCATAGGTCATGGGTCATGGGCTGTTTTAGGGTTTGGGCGCTCCTTTGGTAGTTGGCTTTGCCTTAGGTGATTAGGCTTTTACAATTAGCTTAGTTAATTTAATTAGGAATGTTATCTTTTTTTTATTTGGTTTGATTTTGGGTTTAATTAGGTATTTTTAATTTTGGTGTCTTTAGGTTAATTTTAGTTTGATTTTAGATTTCAATGGGTTGAATTATTTGTAGTTGGTTGGCCACTTAGTCGTACTTTAGGTTAATTTTAATTACATTTTTTAAAGTTTGATAATTTCAGTGTTAGGGTTAGTTAAGTCATGTGTTAGTGTTTATGTTGATTTTAGGGTTGCTTAGGCTTGGGGAAAGACATTAAGTAGGCTCAAAGTGTAATTGTGGTGACCCAAACTCTTTGATTTTAGTTAGGTTAACTTTGATTTTAGTTAGGTTAAATTTTAAACTTTTCATTTCATCATTTTAGGGTTTAGTCAGAGTGGTAAGTGGGTTGCCAAAAGAATCCCTAAGACATTAAGATCAATGGGTAACTTGAAGCATTTTCCACCTACTGAGGATTCAATTTGGGCTTCAATGGTTTCAACCCTAATCATCCCAACCAAAAGTTGAGGATTTGGGCTTAACCTATGAAACCTTAAGTGAACATAGAATTAGTTTGAAATTCTAGGTGGGTGTTGGTCCCATATTTAAGAATCTATGAAGGCCACTAGAAAATCCTAAGTTTAGATCCTAGGCTCATATAGAGGAAAAATACCTCACAAAACTGGGGTCAACAAACCTGTATTAAATTTCTTGTGCATAGAAGTTATATTTACAAAATGTGGCATTTACTTACATACCATTCAGTTCTTATATATTTACACATCCCTAAACTTTCATATTTACATACATGCCACCAAATGTTAGATATCACATCAAAAATACCATTATTACTAAATTTTTAAAAATGAAACACACATTTTCATGAATAAGTTTTAACACCAAATTGTTATAAATGTAAATATCAAACTTTTGATGTTAGATATATAAATACATAAGAATTGAATGTTATGTATGCAATCTCTCTCTCTCTCTCTCTCTCTCTCTCTAAAAAGAAAAATAAATAAAAGATTGATCCCTTTTCTCGCAACTTCTTGGTTGCTCGTAGGAGGATATATTTTAAAAAAATGATTGATCTATATGCTCACAACTTCTTGGTTGCATGTAAATAGAAGTTTCATTTTAAAAAAATGATGAATTTTTTCCATCTCATTTTTATTTTTTTCCTTCAAACAAATTTATCGGCTCGGGCCTTGTATTCCATCATCAAATAACACCAATCAGTGCAAACTCAAACTTTTTCTTTGGCCATGCAACCAATCTGCAAATAATTATCATGGATGACATACCTTAAATGAGTTACAACAGACTTCAATCATTTCCTTCTACATTCAATCAAATTGGTGAGTCCAACAAATTAGATTCAGCAGCATTCCATTCTTCAGTAGCTTTTTAAGATTTTTTCTTATTTTGTTTGCATTTTTTGTTGGATTTTTTACAACTTCTTGTGCAAATATGTAGATTTCTTGTGACCTTTAAGTTGTCATATTAGCATTTGATATTGTTTAGAAATGCAAACNGTCCAACAAATTAGATTCAGCAGCATTCCATTCTTCAGTAGCTTTTTAAGATTTTTTCTTATTTTGTTTGCAGTTTTTGTTGGATTGTTTACAACTTCTTGTGCAAATATGTAGATTTCTTGTGACCTTTAGGTTGTCATATTAGCATTTGATATTGTTTAGAAATGCAAAGTCATCATGCAAGATTCCATGTTGCTGTCATGCTCATATTAGAAAAATGACGCTCTTTCTTAATTGTTAAGCCTCCTTTATGGCTTTATCAACAAGTTCAAATCTCATCTACAGCATTAGAGTTCTTATGTAGTCTTAAAGCACAGCAGCACATGCCTGTACTTATGAATGCTTTTGCAGTTATTGTTGACCAAAACTGCATAATTATATGAAACAATTTTATCTGCATATTCTGAAGTATTATTTTTTGTTTTGGCCCCTTGCTCAGCTAATGTTAAGCTGAACCTTATGATTTTATTATCATATGAAGTTCTGCAATTAAAGTTCAGTTATTAGAACAGTAGGTGCTTCATATACTCGGTTCCAATCTTGACTTATATTTCCCATTTTACAATATGGCATGCTATAAATAAATAAAAGTTATTTGATAAATATAAATCATCAAAATTTAATATCTTATTATTAATTATAAAATTGAAATTTAATTTTTAAGAGCATAAGTGGCCATTTTTTTTAATTGGACACGAGACAGACTTGTTTAGCATGTGTCAGAGTCGTGTCCGTGTCCTAAACGTTTCGAGTACTACACTTCTGTTTGTGGGGAAATGTGGATGCCATCTTTGTATTACAGTAAGTGATTAATTAAAAGTATTTCAGACACATCTTTACATTATTGAATAAGCTCTTTGGCAATGAATTTTAGGATCATAAGGTTTAAGTGTTGAATCCNGTCCTAAAACTAGGGTTCCTAAGTTAATATTTATGGTTTAATTAAATCGAAGGGATAAAGAGGCTTTGATCTGAGGGTGGCTCGGGTAGATGTTAAGATAGGTTAGAGAGTGCGTGATAGGGGGATTTCGATTGGAGATGGTGTTTATGGGCTCTTTGAAGCTAATGAGATGGATAATTTTGGGATTTGATGAAGTTGATGTTAAAGCCGCGAAATGCTCAGGATTTTAGCGATGAAAATCTGGGCAATGGGGTGGTGGGGATGTCTTGAGGATGGTGGGAATGGGTCGTTCTGGTCTGTGGGAACTGGGAAGGTACTCTGTGTTTGAGGCAGGGTGTTTGAGCGGCTGGTTGGGAGCTTGGATCTGGTGGAGGCTCTCGGGTTGGGCAGGGTGGTCAGGGGTTTGGGCAGAGGGAATGAGGCTCTTCACCATGCTTGGTGTTCTTGACCATGGAGGCTCCAATGGAGGTGGAGGCATGGCCACGACTTGAGAGGATTGGGAGAAGTCTTGGTGTGCTGGCGAAGACTAGTGTTGTTCTGGTTTCACCCTCCAATGAGGTGATTTAGGTGTCATATGGTGGTCATCCTTAGCTAACTGTGCCTCCTTTGTCTTTTAGTGTTTGGATTATGTTTAATTCATTTTGATTGAATTCCTGATTATTTAATGTGTCATGGTGGGTTCACCCTTAGGGTTGAGCCATAGGTCATGGGTCATGGGCTGTTTTAGGGTTTGGGCGCTCCTTTGGTAGTTGGCTTTGCCTTAGGTGATTAGGCTTTTACAATTAGCTTAGTTAATTTAATTAGGAATGTTATCTTTTTTTTATTTGTTTTGATTTTGGGTTTAATTAGGTAGTTTTAATTTTGGTGTCTTTAGGTTAATTTTAGTTTGATTTTAGATTTCAATGGGTTGAATTATTTATAGTTGGTTGGCCACTTAGTCTTACTTTAGGTTAATTTTAATTACATTTTTTAAAGTTTGATAATTTCAGCGTTAGGGTTAGTTAAGTCATGTGTTAGTGTTTATGTTGATTTTAGGGTTGCTTAGGCTTGGGGAAAGACATTAAGTAGGCTCAAAGTGTAATTGTGGTGACCCAAACTCTTTGATTTTAGTTAGGTTAACTTTGATTTTAGTTAGGTTAAATTTTAAACTTTTCATTTCATCATTTTAGGGTTTAGTCAGAGTGGTAAGTGGGTTGCCAAAAGAATCCCTAAGACATTAAGATCAATGGGTAACTTGAAGCATTTTCCACCTACTGAGGATTCAATTTGGGCTTCAATGGTTTCAACCATAATCATCCCGACCAAAAGTTGAGGATTTGGGCTTAACCTATGAAACCTTAAGTGAAAATAGAATTAGTTTGAAATTCTAGGTGGGTGTTGGTCCCATATTTAAGAATCTATGAAGGCCACTAGAAAATCCTAAGTTTAGATCCTAGGCTCATATAGAGGAAAAAGACCTCACAAAACTGGGGTCAACAAACCTGTATTAAATTTCTTGTGCATAGAAGTTATATTTAGAAAATGTGGCATTTACTTACATACCATTCAATTCTTATATATTTACACATCCCTAAACTTTCATATTTACATACATGCCACCAAATGTTAGATATCACATCAAAAATACCATTATTACTAAATTTTTAAAAATGAAACACACATTTTCATGAATAAGTTTTAACACCAAATTGTTATAAATGTAAATATCAAACTTTTGATGTTAGATATATAAATACATAAGAATTGAATGTTATGTTTTTAATCTCTCTCTCTCTCTCTCTCTCTCTCCCTCTCTCTTTCTCAGAAAAAATAAATAATAATAAAAGATTGATCTCTATTCTCGCAACTTCTTGGTTGCTCGTAGGGGGATATATTTTAAACAAATGAATGATCTATGTGCTCACAACATCTTGGTTGCATGTAAATAGAAGTTTCATTTAAAAAAAATGATGATTTTTTTCTCGCTCTTTTTTATTTTTTTCCTACAAGCAAATTTATCGTCTCGGGCCTTGTATTCCATCATCAAATAACACCAATCAGTGCAAACTCAAACTTTTTCTTTGGCCATGCAACCAATCTGCAAATAATTATCATGGATGACATACCTTAAATGAGTTACAACAGACTTCAATCATTTCCTTCTACATTCAATCAAATTGGTGAGTCCAACAAATTAGATTCAGCAGCATTCCATTCTTCAGTAGCTTTTTAAGATTTTTTCTTATTTTGTTTGCATTTTTTGTTGGATTTTTTACAACTTCTTGTGCAAATATGTAGATTTCTTGTGACCTTTAAGTTGTCATATTAGCATTTGATATTGTTTAGAAATGCAAACTCATCATGCAAGATTCCATGTTGCTGTCATGCTCATATTAGAAAAATGACGCTCTTTCTTAATTGTTAAGCCTCCTTTATGGCTTTATCAACAAGTTCAAATCTCATCTACAGCATTAGAGTTCTTATGTAGTCTTAAAGCACAGCAGCACATGCCTGTACTTATGA
>JXCR01122864.1:405595-425001 GCA_002079205.1 Phalaenopsis hybrid cultivar | reverse complement strand
CATAGATAAGATGACATAGACGTAAAAATTGAAGTTTAGATGTTAGATATGTAAATGCATAGGTGAATCCAGTGGCATGTTTGTAAATATTCCATAAATTTATTATCAAAAACGTTACAATCATNAAAGAAAGGAAGAGCAAGAATATTTAATGGTAACTACAAAAATTTGAATATTTTTCATTTTTTAGCTTCACTGTGGGGTTTCTATATAGTTTATCAGTTAGTTTTTATGTTAAGTTAATTTTAGTAATATAAAAGAATATAAGCACATTGCTTCATCCTATGAAGTTTGATTTGGAAAGGAGATCTTGTTTCTTCTTAGGATCATTTACATACATAGCACACAATTCTTATGCATTTACATCTCAGAACTAACTTTCGTATTTATACACATAGCAATCAATTTTTTATTATCACATCAAAAATAGCACTATTACCACTTACTATACCTTTTCATGCATAGGTTTAAAGCACCAAAGTTCCATTTATGTAATTATGAAGTTTAGGTGTGAGATATGTAACTAAATAAGAATGTGTGCTACATATGTAGACTTCTCTTCTTTTTAATCTGTATGCACTATGACATTGATCATCATCATAATTAGTGACACACCAAACCTTTGGGTCGCTTTCATGTAATCTGGCAATACATTTGGTTAAATGGGCTATTGAACAAAATGCATTAATGGCCATTTTAAAAGATAATGCCAAGTTCACTAATGGCAGTTTTATCCTAGCAAATGTAATTTTGAATTTGTGAAGACAGTAGAAAGTGTAACTGTAATGAAAGCTAATGATGTATATTGCTATCTTATGTCTATTTATAATTGTATAATGAATAAATAGACATTGAGAACTTGCCAATACTATGGTTTTTACTTATGAGTAGCTAATGCATGCATTAACATTTTAAAGCTTGGCTGGATATGAAAAAGTTTCCATTTCTTAATTTAATGCATTTTTGCTGCTTAAAATTTGTGTCTTCGCAGCCTTACCCCTGTATTTGTGGAGTTGATCATGTTCAAATATAAACGGGTTAAAGGTACGGTTTATGGCAAGGATTTTATGATGTTTCTATGTATAGTGTGCTCTGATGTTGAGACAGATGCTAAGAATGAGGACTGCAAATTGTAGAATTTTTAGATGCCTGAAGATTTTGCTTACTCTTAATTATGATTTGTCATTATTAGATAATTCTGTCATGCTTTCATTTTTCTTAAAACGATAGGTTATCATAAAAAATGGTTACTTTGTGTCGCTACGAGTTGATTTTTTTGGATAAAATACTTAATCAAAGGCTTGTTTTGCAATTGAAGTTTTACCTTGATCTTATTTTTGTATTGACAAACCCTTTTGGCAGTTGTTTCACTTTATGCTGACGTTTTTAAATGGTGAACCTATTAAATTTATGATTTCATTTGTGTGTGGGTGATGGCTTTCTTTTTTATCTTGTTTATTACTTTTCTTCTCTATTGTGATAATTAATCAAAGGCTTGCTTTTCAACTGAAATTTTGCTTGATGTTATCCTTTCATTGGGAAACCTTTTTCACTGTTGTTTGGCTTCATGTTGAAAATTCTTACATGGTAAACCTNAAGGCTTGTTTTGCAATTGAAGTTTTACCTTGATCTTATTTTTGTATTGACAAACCCTTTTGGCAGTTGTTTGGCTTTATGCTGACGTTTTTAAATGGTGAACCTATTAAATTTATGATTTCATTTGTGTGAGGGTGATGGCTTTCTTTTTTATCTTGTTTATTACTTTTCTTCTCTATTGTGATAATTAATCAAAGGCTTGCTTTTCAACTGAAGTTTTGCTTGATGTTATCCTTTCATTGGGAAACCTTTTTCACAGTTGTTTGGCTTCATGTTGAAAATTCTTACATGGTAAACCAGTTAAATTTATGATTTCACTTGTGTTTTGGTGATGGCTTTCTTTGTTATCATATTTTGTTACTTTTCTTCTTTATTATCATATTTGTTATTATTCTTCTTTGTTATCATATTTGTTACCTTTCTTCATTGCCAACAATGGAACCTATAATGTGCTTATTTAAGATGTAGTGATAAAAAAATGTACTTACTCACGTGTTCCTTTAATGTTGAGCATCAAGTTGAATATGTACGATTGTTTCAATAGTACTCCATTATCCTTATTACTTTAGTTTTCCTTCAGGGTTGCTTTTATTTGACACATTCATAGCCTACTAACGAGGTATGATCACACACACATATATAATGGGTATTATTAGTTGNGTTTCAATAGTACTCCATTATCCTTATTACTTTAGTTTTCCTTCAGGGTTGCTTTTATTTGACACATTCATAACCTACTAACGAGGTATGATCACACACACATATATAATGGGCATTATTAGTTAACTAAAAGGCTACAATGATTTTTAATCAATTAAAATTACTAACTTAAAATATAATAAAAATATATTAATTTTTATTTAAATGAATGATTAACAAAAACAATAAGATTTAAATCTCACCATATCCTTAACGTTTTATGGTTGTGTGATTAGGGTTGTCAAAATGGTTCATTGTTCGTGAACAACTCGTGTTTGGTTCGATAAGATAACAAGTCAAACATGAATAAATTTTTTGAGCTCGATATAAACGAGCCAAAAACAAACAATGATATTTTTTATTGAGCTGAATACGAGCCGAGCTTGGGCTCGAGCTTGGTTCTTTTATACCTCTAACGACTTCGTGAATTGCGCTAAGCAAACGGGCCGAACACGAGCTGAGCCCGAGTTCGCTTGCGTTCGGCTCGTTTACACCCCTATTCATGACTTATGTTGATTTGCTATTTGTTAAACTTGACTTTTCATGTTGTAAGAATGAAAGATGCATTATTATTATTTTATGAATGCATATTACAATATTTTTCTTTATGAAATATAAACTCAATGATGACAACGACGACGACGNAGATGCATTATTATTATTTTATGAATGCATATTACAATATTTTTCTTTATGAAATATAAACTCAATGATGACGACGACGACACACTATATCAATTTCTTTTCTTGATAATAAGTAGGGCATTTACAAATCCTCTTTGTTTACATATCTAACTCCTAAACCTTGCTACTACATTTATACCACTCAAAATTTTCATTTCACAACAAAATTGACACTTATAACTCTTAAAAAGTGAAATACACCTTTACATTCATAGATAAGATGACATAGACGTAAAAATTGAAGTTTAGATGTTAGATATGTAAATGCATAGGTGAATCCAGTGACATGTTTGTAAATATTACATAAATTTATTATCAGAAACGTTACAATCACTTACTCTATATAAAAGTTCCTGGGATGAAATGAATGTGCTTGATCCCATATTTTAAATCATGAGTTCCCAATAAGTAAAAGTAATTAAGCTAAACATTCATATTTAGGTGCATTGCAATTATGGGTACGTGATAGGATTAGTGTAGCTCCAGTGACAGACTAAATTAGAGGGTCATCTGAAACGGTTTGGTCAGATTAAATGTTGACCATCTGATGATCCGATTGGAAGAGTAGATGTTTTAGATTCGAATTATGTTAAGAAATGCAGAGCTAAACCTAGAAAGACTTGGACATATTGTATAAAAAAAGATTTTAATTTATTAGAATTAAATGAAAATATGACACTAAGTAGGATGCAATGAAGAAAAATGATTCATGTAGCCAACCCCACTTAGTGGGATAAAGGTTTTGTTGTTGTTGTTGTTCAATTAAGGGTTTATTTGGGGCAGCTGCAGCTTTTTAATAAACTATTGCGTAGCAGCTGCCACAGGAAGTTGTTGCAGATAAGCTGACTCGCATTGTTTGTTTTTTACAGTTCGAAAACAGCTGCGCGACAACTATTTCTAGACAAATGACGATTCTGCCATTGTGTAGTAATGCTGTTTATAATATAACTGTCGTAGCAATATATTTGATACTTAGAAGAAAAAAATTACTTAAGAATCGTACAAAAAATAAGATCTACACAACACTTAACAATGAATATAATGATTACTAGCAATAAAGAAAAAAAAAATTAAAATAATATTTAATAATATGATAATATTATTTTTAAAATACAAAAGACGTATGTCACGAGCTACGCCGTTCTCCAGGGATAATATCCATTCTCGATAATTCTCGGTGGTGGAATCTGCCAGACTATCTGCCCACTGGAAGAAGTGTGACTTCTCCGTGATTCTCTACAAGCACATGTGGAGCTGTCTCTCGTAGTTATATGCTTAACGTGACGTCAGCAGAGAAGTCTAAAGTTCACAGTGACACATCAATCTTCTGGAGGTCCCAAGAATCTTAGAACTTTTTTTTTGAATGCTTTAAAAGATAATCCATTAGTCACAACACAAGTTGAAATTAATTAAATAAGTAATTAATTATAGTTTTGTGAGATGTGCTGTCTCAGAGAACTCAGTATACCAACCTACGAATTTGTCACTATAAGAAGACAATAAACCTTGTATAAGAAGGGTTGTTGATTGCCTTTAACTCATATAATACCAAACTCGTGTGTCACATATGTATATCATAAAAAAAGACTATTCAGAAGAACCTCAAAAATCATATTGACGAAAATAAAGAGAAAAACTTGGTTGTCTTCAATAAGATTTCACATATGACTCCAACCAATACCGACAAACAGACCATCCAGAAGAATCCATAAGGTCAAATATCTCATTATAAACCTCTCAAACCCATCAAAAGAAAAACAAATGAAATGCGAATGGAAAAAAAAATTACAAAAAATGTAAAAAAATCCAAACAATCAATATCAAATATACAAGAAAAGAAAATAAACAAAAACTGAATAAAATACAAATAGTATTGAATAAAATACAAATCATAATATAATGAATATTCTAATCATCCCATACTATCGCATTCGTAATTTGTTCCTTCAACTCTGTCATCATGCTTATATCTTTTACGTTTTTAGTACAGGTGCTGGAAGCATTATTCACAAGTTGTGAAAAAGAATGTCCAAGCGATACTCAAATTCCTCAGTAGGTACATGATCATGATCATCGTCTGCCCTACAGAAGTTATATTTGCAGGAAGTGTGCCGCCAAATTTAATTGTGGAGAACCATCATGACAATCACAATCTGCACCTATTTGGAAACAGGTAAAATGACATATCGCAAAGTATAACATATTTCATCTTCTAAACACCAAAATCCTCTCAATGATATCATGTAAGGAGGAATATTTTTTATTGAACTTTTTTTTTCTGTCTCATGTTGCATTGCTTGCTCGCTCGCTCAAAGTCATGTATGTGATATCTTGTATCAGGATAGAGCTTGAGGTACCCTCGCTGCAACGGATATTCAACATCAACCAAGTAGTATTTACCACATATGTATTGCATGATTAATATTGAGGGAAAAGTGAATTACGAGAGTAGCTGAGTCTCAAGAGTACCTGTGGGAGGGTGTGAGAAGTTGTACTTGTTATTTCGTATTGAAACTTTGAAAATTTTATTGTCATGTGCACTGCCTTCTCAACTGGTCATGAAAAAAGTGAAATACATGTTGAAATCACATACAACCATGATATTCTGCGTCGGTGACCCATAACGATCAATGAATGCGATCTTCTCATTATTTGGAACATGTGCATCAATGTGTATTCCATCGATTTCTCTAACAAAATTCTGGAAATATAACGATGAGTTACGTACTAACGTTGTTTTTTTTGTAAATTGAATGTAATAAATTTGAGATATTACCTTAAAGAACGACATGTACCGTGCATCGTGTGAAATGACCGTGGGAGCTGTTCGAATGTAGGATTTGTTGGTTTTATGACTTTTGAAGAAAAAGTTACAAGTGCCTTAAACTCCACTGAGATGTTGAAACCGTTTCATTGCTCATTGCATTGATTCATTCTACCATAATATGTAGAGGGTTATCTCCAACACTTCTCGCGAAGTTGTCCTAAAAGAGCCATGAAGTCCATGGTTTCTGTGTAGTTCCTCCAACAGATCTTTGAATATTGTCTGTGCCATGCAGAACATATTATTAAATCTCGTTGGGTGACCTGCAAACAACTCTCCAACCCATTTGCCCTAACATATGCGATGTCATGCAAGGGGAGCGATCTATGTATGAGTTATAATATTCATACATCAAACATACGACAGCTGCAACTCTCCTTCTATGCTTTTCTCTGGTTGCATCATTGTAGATCAATATCATACCGGCTAACACAAAAACATCAATGAATTAGCTACAATCATATAAGGTTACGAACAACAAAATAAAGATATAAGTATCACTGAATAAGCCATGTCACACGCAGTTGAAATATCCAAAGCAAAATGAAAAATAATGCACAAACATAAATGTTCCAAGCGATTGTAAATAAAAAAAAAGTCTCTCAAATGTTACGAGCTACAAAATAAACATATACGCATCACCGAATAAGCCATGTCACACGTAGTTGAAATATCCAAAGTAAAATGAAAAATAATGCACAAACATAAATGTTCCAAGCGATTGTAAATAAAAACAAGTATCTCAATTGTTTCTGCAATTATAAAAATATCATAAGTACGCCNATGTTGAAACCGTTTCATTGCTCATTGCATTGATTCATTCTACCATAATATGTAGAGGGTTATCTCCAACACCTCTCGCGAAGTTGTCCTAAAAGAGCCATGAAGTCCATGGTTTCTGTGTAGTTCCTCCAATAGATCTTTGAATATTGTCCGTGTCATGCAGAACATATTATTAAATCTCGTTGGGTGACCTGCAAACAATTCTCCAACCCATTTTCCCCAACATATGCGATGTCATGCAAGGGGAGCGATCTATGTATGAGTTATAATATTCATACATCAAATATATGACAGCTGCAACTCTCCTTCTATGCCTTTCTCTGGTTGCATCATTGTAGATCAATATCATACTGGCTAACACAGAAACATCAATAAATTAGCTACAATCATATAAGGTTACGAACAACAAAATAAACATATAAGTATCACTGAATAAGCCATGTCACACGCAGTTGAAATATCCAAAGCAAAATGAAAAATAATGCACAAACATAAATGTTCCAAGCGATTGTAAATAAAAAAAAAAGTCTCTCAAATGTTACGAGCTACAAAATAAACATATACGCATCACCGAATAAGCCATGTCACACGTAGTTGAAATATCCAAAGTAAAATGAAAAATAATGCACAAACATAAATGTTCCAAGCGATTGTAAATAAAAACAAGTATCTTAATTGTTTCTGCAATTATAAAAATATCATAAGTACGCTATCATACGATTATCGGGTATCTTGATGAAAAAATCTCTACAGGTCGAATCTTCAAACAATTTTATCGTAAACAAGTACATCGAAAATTCCTCAGAAAATTTTCTAGTTGCATTCATAATTTGCATGACCTAGTCTACAGAAGTTGCTTGAGACGAGTGGTGTTCAGCGCTGAAAGAAGCTACCAACTGTGATATCTGANTATCGTAAACAAGTACATCGAAAATTCCTCAGAAAATTTTCTAGTTGCATTCATAATTTGCATGACCTAGTCGACAGAAGTTGCTTGAGACGAGTGGTGTTCAGCGCTGCAAGAAGCTACCAACTGTGATATCTGGCTTCTAAGGAAAACAAATCCAACTTTCTTCTTATTCTCAATTCAACCCGTTGACGCTTAGAACGACATGTGGACTCAAGTTCATGGAGGTCCGGGCTGGGGACTTCGATTGAATCACCTGATTGATAGGCTCTCAGGGTTTCAGGGGCGGCACCAAACTCTGTCTCACTGGGGGCACATACATTGTTGCCCGTAGCAACGACACCCCAAACATACGATCAAACTTCTACTCTTACTCAAGATCGATTCCATTGAATTTAATTTTTTTTGTCGTGGACACCACCTGCAAATTCATATAACATCTACTTCAATTTAAAAACAAAATGAAATTAACCAAATTAGGCTGGCTCCCAGGGTTTCGGGGGCGGCACCAAACTCTGTCTCACTGAAGGCACATGCATTGTTGCTCGTAACAACGACACCCCAAACATATGATCAAACTTCTACTTCAACTAAAGATCGATTCCACTGAATTTAAATTTCTTTGTCGCGGACACAACCTACAAATTCATATAACATCTACTTCAATTTAAAAACAAAATGAAATTAACCAAATTAGGGGACATGTCAAAAATGTTTACTACTAGTCTTTCTGCCCACAACTTCTCGAAATCATTAATTGTTTGCTTCACCGGATCCCACTCTAGGCCCGTTGATCATAGTTTCAATTTATTCCAAATTTTCTAATTCTTCTTGAGCTGATTACACTTATTTTTTAATTGCATCATATAGTTTTCTCTTTCTGCACTTTCTTTGAATATTCTGGTAATATTTTGCCACCCTTCCTTGTTGAAAAATGTTGTAGACTNCGTGGACACCACCTGCAAATTCATATAACATCTACTTCAATTTAAAAACAAAATGAAATTAACCAAATTAGGTTGGCTCCCAGGGTTTCGGGTGCGGCACCAAACTCTGTCTCACTGAAGGCACATGCATTGTTGCTCGTAGCAACGACACCCCAAACATATGATCAAACTTCTACTTCAACTAAAGATCGATTCCACTGAATTTAAATTTCTTTGTCGCGGACACAACCTACAAATTCATATAACATCTACTTCAATTTAAAAACAAAATGAAATTAACCAAATTAGGGGACATGTCAAAAATGTTTACTACTAGTCTTTCTGCCCACAACTTCTCGGAATCATTAATTGTTCGCTTCACCGGATCTCACTCTAGGCTCGTTGATCATAGTTTCAATTCATTCTAAATTTTCTAATTCTTCTTGAGCTGATTACACTTATTTTTTAATTGAATCATATAGTTTTCTCTTTCTGCAATTTCCTTGAATATTCTGGTAATATTTTACCACCCTTCCTTGTTGAAAAATGTTGTAGACATATTTCCCAAATCGATCTCCTTGAGGCAAAGTCACAAAATATTAGTTTGTTCTTTGTCCCACATTGCGGGTGAGTCTTAATCATTGTATTACTATGATGAGAAAAACAAATTAACATAAATAAGAATACAATAATATATACACACCACTATACAGTCCTCCACACCTCCACAGCCACCAAATGCCGCTGATTATTGCATATTTAAAAGTGGATGCATTACATACATACCATATTATTTTTATGTATTTACATATTGAAAACCTAAACATTCATATTTACAGTCAAATCACCCAGATTTTTAACAAATAAAAAATATCACAACTACTTTTTAAAGCGAAATGCATTTTTTCATTTATAAATTTATGACACCAAAGTGTTAGAAGTATAAATATCAAACTTTAGTGTTAGATATGGAAATAAATAAGAATTGTGTGGTATATATGTAAATTTCCCTTAAAAATGTGCACATTTCATTTCTATCCAGCTCTTGAAGTAAGAATATTGGTTGCCTTGATTCTAAGCTTAACCTTTATTTTGATTTGGATCTCCCTCCATTCAGCAATTGCAGGTGGAATCAGAGCCCTTAAAAACATAAGAGACAGCAGAGCTCCTACAGGGTACCCCCATTCTGTATTTTACTGTATCTTGATTAGTGATTATCTTAAAATTTTTCCAAGCTTGATTACTTTTGCTTATTGGGAACTCGTGATTTAAAATCTGGGATCAAGCACATTCATTTAATCCCAGGAACTTTTATATAGATTAAGTGATTGTAACATTTCTGATAATAAATTTATTGAAGATTTACATACATGCCACTCTATTCACCTATGGATTTACATATCTACCATCTAAACTTCAATTTTTACATTTCACTTTTGAAAAGTTAAATTGTCATTATTATCGTGATATGAAAGATTTGAGTGGTATAAATGTAAAAGTAAAGTTTAGGTGTTGTTGAAATTCAGAATAATGTCGGAATTTTTTTTATTGATGCAAAGAGGGGTATACCCATTACAGGACTTACTGGTAAGGAAAACAATAAAAACAGAATACAGTAGAAAATTAAATGAATAATAAAATATAAGAGACAACTAATCTCTCTAATTAAGGAGAGAAATAAATAGAGATTCCCAAGATTCCTCATATAGTTTATAACCCTCTAAATTCAGAGTTATAACAAATATGAAATATAATCATTACTATTTTTGAGATCTTTCAACACTTCCCCTCAAGTTGAACATGGTTGAAAATCATATTCAACTTGAATTTGAAAACATCGGCTGCGGTATGCTGACTGAACAGGTAACATCAATTTGTCAACAAAAAATTCCAACAATCCTCAAACCATAAGTGCCTAAGCCGAAGGTCCCGAAGCCGAGAATGCAGAAGCCTGAGAGTGTCGAAGCCTGAGAGTAGCCGAAGCCTGAGAGTGGCCTGGACGAGGGCTAAGCTTAATTGATGAATTTGTAAGTCTTCGGTTGACTGATAATTGCATGAAAGCAACAAGAAGACTGCAATAATGCTGTAGGAGAGATGCAGGAAAGTTGCAGATGGCCAATGACAGTGCTCAGAAAAGTTGTAGTGCTCGGAGAAGGTTGGAATAATGCTGTAGGAAAGAGCATTGTTTTCTTTAGGAAGAGCTGACCAAAATCTGCAGGGAAAAATTTGTTGAGGTAGATCCGACGGCGAGAAAAGCTGCATGAGGGAGGGAATCAGCTGCATGAGTAAGCTCGAAAGTCCAGGCGGGAGCAGATATGTCCGCAGAAAGTTCTGGCGGCAGGAAAGGCCGCAGGAGGGAGTTCCAGTGGTAGGAAAAGCCATCAAGGGATAGGTTCGACTGTCAGCAGGGAATAATTTCCGGTGGAGGAAGGTTTGTTGCTGAGAAGACTCAAGCAACGAAATTTGAACAAAGAAGCTCATGTAGGGAGAAGTCTGGTGCTCGGAAGAACAGGAGCTCCAGAGGAGGGCCGCATATTAGCCAAAAAAGGATGTGGGCAGAGAATCAATTGAGAGCCTGCAACAGAAAAAGATCCGGACAAGAAGAAGAAATCAGACAGAGGGCCTGAAGAACTTGGAGAGGATTGGTTGTTGCTTGCTACAACTTGTTGCTTATGGGATCACGAGGAGATCCTGTTGTTGCTACTATAGGGAGAGGATGCATGCATAAGAGGGCCTGCAGTAGGGAGGTTCAAGACTCTAAGGAGAGCAGTTTCCTGGAAGGAAATCAGGAGAGCCCCTGCGACCACATAATGAGTTTTGATTGCAGGAAAGTGAAGATTTGGCAAGGAGATCTGGCAGGGCGGACTGCAAGAAGATCTAGCAGGAAGGAGATCCTACTGGGAATTTCAGGAGGAAGGAAACCCTGCAGTAGGTATTGAAGAGGTCAATAGAAGGTCTGGGTAAGAAATAGCAGCAGGGGGATCTTGCTGAAATTGTAGGGAAATCTATTAGAAGTTGCAGAAGAAGAATCTAACTGGTAGTTTACGGATTTGATTGACAGAAATTGACTCCGACGACTGACGATGCTTGCATAGTAAAAAAAAACAAGGTGCAACAGAAGCTACATGAATTGCCGGCTGCAGAGAAGAATGTAGAGAGGTCTCTGGTTCTGATGGTTGCTTGGAGAAGGTCTGTTTGGAAACGCAGCTCCCCCTGACGCTTGGGCAGAAAAGAAAAAATACTGCAGGAGAGATGGACGGCTTGTCCGATCCACGACAGCGATATTTCCGACGAGATGATGTTGAGGTGGTTGGCGGCATCTCCGGTGCCGCCCTCGCGAGTTCACTGAATTTGCTTGAAATGCTCTTGATGATGGTGCCGAATCTGGCTTCGTAGGAAAAATGAACAACCGAAGAAGGGATGATCGGGATGAATCGGATTTGCTGCCGAGGAAGAAGAAGATGCAAGAGACGAGTATCATGATGGCAAGGATAGCCAAGCCAAGTGTCCAGATCAAATTCTGTCCCCTCCACATCCATCTTCAGCACTAAAAAGTCTTTCTCTGACACTCTGTNTTGTAACATTTCTGATAATAAATTTATTGAAGATTTACATACATGCCACTCTATTCACCTATGGATTTACATTTTTGAAAAGTTAAAAGTGTCATTATTATCGTGATATGAAAGATTTGAGTGGTATAAATGTAAAAGTAAAGTTTAGGTGTTGTTGAAATTCAGAATAATGCCGGAATTCTTTTTATTGATGCAAAGAGGGGTATAGCCATTACAGGACTTACTGGTAATGAAAACAATAAAAATAGAATACAGTAGAAAATGAAATGAATAATAAAATATAAGAGACAACTAATCTCTCTAATTAAGGAGAAAAATAAATAGAGATTCCCAAGATTCCTCATATAATTTATAACCCTCTAAATATAAAGTTATAACAAATATGAAATATAATCATTAGTATTTTCGAGATCTTTCAACACTCTCTCTCAAGTTGAACATGGTTGAAAATCATATTCAACTTGAATTTGAAAACATCGGTTGCGGTATGCTGACTGAACAGGTAACATCAATTTGTCAACAAAAAATTCCAACAATCCTCAAACCATAAATGCCTAAGCCAAAGGTCCCGAAGCCGAGAATGCCGAAGCCTGAGAGTGTCGAAGCGTGAGAGTGGCCGAAGCGTGAGAGTGGCCTGAACGAGGGCTAAGCTTAATTGATGAATTTGTAAGTCTTCGGTTGACTGATAATTGCATGAAAGCAACAAGAAGACTGCAATAATGCTGCAGGAGAGATGCAGGAAAGTTGCAGATGGCCAACGGCAGTGCTCAGAAAAGTTGTAGTGCTCGGAGAAGGCTGGAATAATGCTGTAGGAAAGAGAATTGCTTTCTTTAGGAAGAGTTGGCCAAAATCTGCAGGGAAAAATTTGTTGAGGTAGATCCGACGGCGAGAAAAGCTGCATGAGGGAGGGAATCAGCTGCAGGAGTAAGCTCGAAAGTCCAGGCAGCAGTAGATATGTCCGCAGAAAGTTCTGGCGGCAGGAAAGGCCGCAGGAGGGAGTTCCAGTGGTAGTAAAAGCCATCAAGGGATAGGTCCGACTGTCATCAGGGAATAATTTCCGGTGGAGGAAGGTTTGTTGCTGAGAAGACTCAAGCAACGAAATTTGAACAAAGAAGCTCATGTAGGGAGAAGTCTGGTGCTCGGAAGAACAGGAGCTCCAGAGGAGGGCCTGCATATTAGCCAAAAAAGGATGTGGGCAGAGAATCGATTGAGAGCCTGCAACAGAAAAAGATCCGGACAAGAAGAAGAGATCAGACAGAGGGCCTGAAGAACTTGGAGAGGATTGGTTGTTGCTTGCTACAACTTATTGCTAATGGGATCACGAGGAGATCCTGTTGTTGCTACTATAGGGAGAGGATGCATGCATAAGAGGGCCTGCAGTAGGGAGGTTCAAGATTCCAAGGAGAGCGGTTTCCTGGAAGGAGATCGGGAGAGCCCCTGCAACAACATAATGAGTTTTGATTGCAGGAAAGTAAAGATTTGACAAGGAGATTTGGCAGGGCGGACTGCAGGAAGATCTAGCAGGAAGGAGATCCTACTGGGAATTGCAGGAGGAAGGAAACCCTGCAGTAGGTATTGAAGAGGTCAATAGAAGGTCTGGGTAAGAAATAGCAGCAGGGGATCTTGCTGAAATTGGAGGGAAATCTATTAGAAGTTGCAGAAGAAGAATCTAATTGGTAGTTTACGGATTTGATTGACGGAAATTGACTCCGACGACTGACGATGCATGCATAGGAAAAAAAAACGAGGTGCAACAGAAGCTACATGAATTGTCGGCTGCAGAGAAGAATGTAGAGAGGTCTCCGGTTCTGATGGTTGCTTGGAGAAGGTCTGTTTGGAAACGCAGCTCCCCCTGACGCTTGGGCAGAAAAGAAAAAATACTGCAGGAGAGATGGACGGTTTGTCCGATCCACGACAGAGATATTTCCGACGAGATGATGTTGAGGTGGTTGGCGGCATCTCCGGTGCCGCCCTCGTGAGTTCACTGAATTTGCTTGAAATGCTCTTGATGATGGTGTCGAATCTGGCTTCGTAGGAAAAGGGAACAACCGAAGAAGGGATGATCGGGATGAATCAGATATGCTGCCGAGGAAGAAGAAGATGCAAGAGACGAGTATCATGATGGCAAGGATAGCCAAGCCAAGTGTCCAGATCAAATTCTGTCCCCTCCACATCCATCTTCAGCACTAAAAAGTCTTTCTCTGACACTCTGTTCTTCAGCCACTCAGCAAAATCAAAACCTTGAATCATATGCAAGTGGCCAGAGGAGAGGTCATTTGAAGAAGCTCCAGCAGCTCGGGTTCTGCCTATTCCACTTCCTCTCTCATCACTCTTTGGGTCCTGATCATGGTTTACCTCAAAAGAAATGGACTCATTCCGAACCCAAGCAGCAAATGGTAGCATCTTAATCCCTTTCTTGGATGCATACTCATTCCATGGAAAGCTCTATCAGCCTCAATTGCATAAATCTCGAAGGTCTTGTTTTGCTTAGGGTACTGCTTCTTGAACCAACTACCAATGCTGGAAACAGAGCTGCGGGCACCAACATCTATGTAAACATCTCTCTGTTTGAAGCTCATATCCACCATTGATGGCAGGTACTTGATGTTCAAGGAGATCCATGGCTTCTGGGGCTCCTCTTCAATCAGAGGCGCGGCGGAACGCAGCAATTGCAGTTTATGCGCCGGAATAGAGCATTTATGGAGCAAATTTCCACCAATTAAAGGATCAACATCATCATTGGTTTGCATCGCTTTGTCCTTAATAATTTGAATAACTTCTTTCTGAAAAACAATCTCCCGGAGTGATTTTGAGGAATCCGGACCATTGATCTACCTGGACCTAACCTTCTTGCAGCAAGAAAAAAGAACTTCCAGGGAATGAAGGCAGTATAATAGGAAGACGCCCAATAGCAATAGGCGAGAAATGCAGCCCGGCGCGAAACTTGTTTCGCCGCCGGCTCCATGGCTTAGACGTACAAAATAGAAAATTTCTTTATTCAAAAAAACGGTCGGTGGATATGTTGTTGAAATTCAAAATAATGCCGAAATTCTTTTTATTGATGCAAAGAGAGGTATAAATATTTATTACAGGATTTACTAGTAAAAAAAACAATAAAAACAGAATGCAGTAGAAAATGAAATGAATAATAAAATATAAGAGAAAACTAATCTCTCTAATTTCCCAAGACCCCTCATATAATTTATAATCATCTAAATATAGAGTTATAACAAATATGAAATATAATCATTAGTATTTTCGAGATCTTTCAACAGGTGTTAGATATGTAAATGTCTAGGATTTGTAAATGCCCCTACTTTTATTATCAATTAAAGAAATTGATACAATGTGTCGTTGTGTCATCATCTTCATCCTTTAGTTTATATTTCATGAATCTCTCTCTCTCTCTGTGTGTGTATATATTGGAAAGGGTGGGCCGAAAGTCAATAAGCACGATGCGAACTTGTGACGCTGAAAAATTATACCCTAAACCATTATGTCACGAGTAAGAGCGTTATTTCTTGTATCTTTGGTATGCTTTGTTGTATCGTATTTTTTTTTTTTTTGTATTTTTATTTTCATGTCCTTGTTGGGTCTCTTGAGTCAGCGTATTTAAGCATTATATTATGTTCTTCAGCCTTTCTTGTTATGTTTAATTCTTTTATTGCGCAATTAAATATAGAAAGATATACAACATATCACTCAATTCTCATGTATATACATATCTGACATCTAAACATATTTGTCATCTTATCTATTCATGAAAATGTGTATTTCACTTTTTTTTCAAAGTTAAAATAGTGATTTTCTTATGTGATATAAAAGATTTGGGCGGCATAAATGTAAAAAAGAAAGTTTGCTGTTAGGCATGTAAATATATAAGTAGATGATATGTTGGTTCTCCTGTTACGAGCTATTAAATGTGGGAATGTTTACATATATCCCACTTAATTATGCATTTACATTTCTAACACCTGGACTTTAATTTTACCTATATGACATGAATATGTGTATTTCACATCTTCAAATGTTAAAATAGTGTTTTTCCTGATGTGATATGAAAAATTTGGGTGGCATGACTGCAACAAAGCTAAGTCTAGGTGTTGGGTATATAAATTCATTAGAATTGGGCGGGGTCTGTATGTAAATACCCCATAAATGTATTATATGTACTAAATTCATGGCTTGGTTGCCGCTCGTCTCTGTTCTCCTGATTTTTGCGTTCTTTTGTTGACGACAGTTAACGTGATGCTAAAGATTTGAGTGTTATTCTTGTAAATATAAAAGTTTAGGTTCTAGATATGCAAATACATAAGAATTATGTGGTATGCATGTAAAAGCAAAAACAAAAGCTATTTGTAAACTTCAATCATCCTTCACTCTATTGGTAGCGTTAACACCCACATAAGATTAGATCATCTCAAATTTCTCAATTTTTTTTTTTAAAGATTTACATACAAATCACTCAAATTTTGTGTATTTACATTTCTAACACCCAAAATTTAATTTTTACATATACATCATCTTACATATTCTTGAAAAAGTGCATTTTATTTTTATAAATAATTTTGGTGGTATATTTTTGTGATACGTATGTTTTTGGTTAGCATATCTAGAGCTACAATCCAAGTTTTTTTTTTAATTTATTATTATTATTATTATTATTATTTTAGAACTAGTATCAAGTTTTATGGTTGTGTTTGTGTATTATTAGGGTTGTAAATGAGCTGAGCTTGAGCGAGTTTGGACTTGACTTGTGTTTGAAATTGTTCGTGAGGAGCGTGTTTGTGTTTGATTCGATTTACATATTTTTGTTTGTGTTGGCTCGAAATTGTCTTTTTTAAATTAGTTAGAATTAGATCTATGGTGTTGGATTTGAACTTGCATCATTTCTATGCCAAAAAAAAAAAAGAAAAAAAATAAGTGCATTGAACCACATGATTTGTGGTTATATAAACCGATATAAATGTATGTAATATAATTATGATATAAATAATGTATATAATTTTCTTATTTCAAATTAAAATGAGTCGAATATGATCGAACAAAAAATTTGTTTGTGTTCAATTCTTTTATAATTCGAGCTTAAAAAAATTATGTGCTCAACTTGCTTAATGAATGATTCAAACACGAGCTCCTAAATAAATCGAACACGAGCTATTCATGCGTGAACAACAAGAATGTTCACAAACCTAGTAATCATATGTATTAATAGGTCAATGATAACCGAACCATCAATATTATTTTGACGCAATTACATGTAGACCATCAAAATCTTACCATTTACAATTTAACCACCCTCTTTCATCCATATTCAAATTTTCACTTAAATATCAAAATTCATAGCAAAATCCTAACTCATATTTTTCATTTTTCTTAAATTCTCAACGGTTTAATTATAGCATGCGTAAATACATCGGCTCAGTAGTTCAAAAAAATGATCTGGGTGATTAGTTTATAAATATAAATGTCTCGATGATCTATATGTAATTATCTCTATTATTTTTTATATTTTCATATGCAAATTTAATTTACATTCACCAACCGTAATTGGTATTCATCATATTTAATTTATAATTACTCAATATAAAAAAGTTGTCGTTTTACATATTATTAAAAGAATAAAAAATTGTATAAAATATGTTGATTGATTTCTTTCAAACAAAGTTAAGTTGCCCTTACTTGTTGGAGCGATTATTGCGTGCGGAGAGCGCACACAGAGTTTATAGTGTGCACTGATCGGAGAGTGCATGCAGCTCTGCATGTGCTCTCCACACGCAATAATTAGACCACGTGTTGGAATGTACTGGCCAAAGCAACTATTGTTTACGTGTTGTACTGGCCCAAAGCTACTATGGTGATGCTTATCAACGGTTAAAAGATCTCTATTTATTTATTTATTTATTTTATTTTTTGTTTTTTTTTTTTTGCTTTCTGGAAGATTTTTGAAATTCAGCCACTAAATTTTTATGTATTTAAATATCTAAACCCTAAATTTTATTTTTTACATATATTCTACTTTGCCTATACATAAAATGTTAAAAGTTAGCTTGTATTATTTTAGTTGTGATATTAGAGATTTAGGGCCTGTTTGGGGGCAACTTATAAGTTAGATTGCATTATGTATTTTTATATTTTTATGCTAAACGCAAACCGCGGGTCGACCTGCTGACCACGTTTTAGGATAAACTGCTTATCCTGAAACGCACAAGTTGCCTCAAATAGACCTTTAGCTAATATAAATATATATCAAAAGTGAAGTTTCAATTTTAGATATGTAAATACATTAAAATTGGGAGGTGTGCATGTAAATGCCTCCTTCACTCCCCAAATGAATCAAAATTCTTTATGGAATTTTTTTATTTTTATTTCTTGAAATTTGATTTTACAAAAAAAATGTGGATAAGAATTAATTCGGTCAAGAAAAAAAAAAATTGAAGGAGCAATTATTACATCAACTTGCTTAAAAAGTGCATTCTTAATTTTTGCTTGAAGAGGAAAAAACATTTTGTATATTTAATAATTAATATTCAGTATTTATGAGATATTTCACTAAATATATATATATTTAAATTTATTATTATACTCTCGAGTTATTATAATCTCGAAAGATATACATATCACTCAATTCTATGCAGTTACATGTCTAACAATCTAAAATTTAATTTTTACGTCTATTGCCATGCGTATTTCACTTTGTTAAAAACTAAACTTTTTTATGTGATATGAATGATTTAGATGGTATAAATATAAAAAATAAAATAAAGGTGTTAGATATATAAATACATAAGAATTAGGCGGTATGCGTTTAAATGTCCCTATAACTCTTTTGAATAAGTATAGACATAATCTTTGTGGTATATAAAAAATTCTAAATAAACAAATTATCAATCAATCAACTTGTCAAACAAGAACGAAATAAAGCTTTTTACACATTTTATAAATCATTATCCTTCATAAACTACTTCAATTATCTATTGCTTCTTTCCTTTTTTGGCTCTCCCCTTCCCATGTCATATAATATCAAATTTTAGCCATGATGGATCTATAAGTCGTGGGATTTGCTTTAAGATTAGTATGATGGACTATACATATATCTTAGACCCATCATGATAATAAAAAGAAGCTGACTTTTGATTTGCCACATTTACTTATTCCTTATGTAATCAAGCAATTCACATTTCGCCACATCACCATTGGGTGAGCTTAGATTAGCCTTTTCCTGCCGCATCTCCACCACTTTCTTATGAGAATTCGAGTGAACAAAAGGAGTAAACTTTGGACTTGTAGCGGGTCGATACTCAGGGAAAAGCCGACCTGACATGTAGCGAACACCACAAGCATTACATAATGTCTTGGGCCCCATTGGTCCGGCCCGCCACTGCGGTGTTTTATGACTCTCACAATGCAAA
>JXCR01122864.1:357866-378606 GCA_002079205.1 Phalaenopsis hybrid cultivar | reverse complement strand
CGCCCCACCCAAACTTAATTTCAAACATTTTATGCAATTTACTACATGAATTTAAATGGGGAGAAAAAGTACAAAACTACTTCCTGTCACATGTGTATATCAACAAGATCCACGTGTATAACCAAAAATGAGTAGGTATGTCATAGAAAGTAAATATGAACTAAACAAGATAGTAAATAAGATTAGCACCAGAATAAAAATACAAACATCAGCAACAACACTCCTCATCCTGATACAATATAGTTCTTTGATTAAAATTGACATATAAAATCAGTTCCACAGTACAATACAGACTAATCCAAATAAAAATACAAACAACAACAACAACAATGAATAAAAAGTACAATCTTACACATCCACATCAAAGAAAATAAATATTACTCCTCATCCTCATCATCTTCCTCGTTATCTTACTCTTCATCTTCTTTTTCTTCTTTTTCTTCATCATCATCATCCTCCCCATAATCCTCTTCCATTGGATGGTGCTCTTGAAGGGCTGGTATGGAGAATATATTGAAAACTCAATGGAATTGTCTTCTCCAATCCATTGATTTCTCCAGTACATCTCTAGCTTTGCAGCCTGGAAGCTGATAAACTGATCATATTGGTTTCTCTTTTGCAATTCCATATATATATAATGATCAGCTAGCCCATTCACATCAGCTTGTAGACTGGAGGTCTTAACCTCCAACCTCTCTATCTTCAGTGCCATAGAGGCCATCAGGGTAGCAGGACGAAGTCCGAGATAAGAAGAAGAAGTAGGCTGAATTAGGCTAGACTTAGTTCCAAACGCTGCATGCCTCCTATATAATGTAATTTTTGATCTAGAGATATGCTTCAATAGATGAAGCTGCTCCTCCCAACTACTGAAAAAAACACCAGAATTATGGCGTAGAANCACAACACATTTTAACATTTCACCAAACTAGAATGAAAAGTAAATGAAAATCTGAAGGTTAATCATCACATTCAATAATTAAAAGTAATTTCACAAAACTTAACTTTCCTACACAACCTACTTAATCATCACAAGGAAAGGTAAATAAATCTACTCAAGAAACATGAGAGAAACAACACAGTAAGTCATTAAAACAAGAGAATTTCACTGCCCAAATTCTTACAACAGNATGAAAATCTGAAGGTTAATCATCACATTTAATAATTAAAAGTAATTTCACAAAACTTAACTTTCCTACACAGCCTACTTAATCATCACAAGGAAAGGTAAATAAATCTACTCAAGCAACATGAGAGAAACAACACAGTAAGTCATTAAAACAAGAGAATTTCACTACCCAAATTCTTACAACATAAATAAAATAACAATGACACAATAAACTTATCTTCCTCTCCTTTGCAATAACTTGAAGATGCTACACTGATGCTCCTTGTGACTCCTGACTGCCGCTCCTGAAGGATCTCTTTATCCTCTAGACTAGAAGAAGAAGGAGGAGATACCAAAGCAGGTTAACCAACTAACATCAATCTCTCCACACTTAACAACCCTAGAAACCCCCCTTCATCAATCCTAAGTCATGCATGCATCAATTATTCAACAACACCAATACATAGTATATATATAGACTCATAAACATCACCCCAAAACCTCCTAACAACTGCCCATGATAAGCTTTTCGNCTCCACACTTAACAACCCTAGAAACCCCCCTTCATCAATCCTAAGTCATGCATGCATCAATTATTCAACAACGCCAATACATAGTATATATATAGACTCATAAACATCACTCCAAAGCCTCCTAACAACTTCCCATGATAAGCTTCTCGAACTGTCAAAACTGCTCCAGGCAGTTGCTGGCATCTAGGCGCCCAGGGGCTGACGCTTAGCAGCCAGTCTCTCAGTTTGCAAGGAACCTCATGAGCATATAGGCGCCCAGGGGTGAGGTGTCAGTATCACAACGCCTTGGCATCAAGTGGGTGGTGCCAAAGTGTTATCCTCTTGGTTTGCTAGGGTTGAGACCAACGCCTAGGTGCCCGGGGTTCGACGCCTAAGCGCCAGTCTAATTGTGCTCTTTTTGCTCCAAGTCTCCTCCACATTTTCTTACTTCCAATACTTGTTATAACTGTATGGAAAAATATTAAAATATTTTNGCCCGGGGTTCGACGCCTAAGCGCCAGTCTAATTGTGCTCTTTTTGCTCCAAGTCTCCTCCATATTTTCTTACTTCCAATACTTGTTATAACTGTATGGAAAAATATTAAAATATTTTTCTTTAAAGTACAATATCATCCATTAAAATATGTAAATAATAAATAAATAATAACATTTCTATCTAGACTTCAAAATCCTCCAAACTTAAGGTTACTTGTCCTCAAGTAACACCAATGTTTAAATATCACTTTAATTAATTTATAGAAGTGGGTTTTATAACAACCATCAATAATTATGCATTAGGAGATTCATAATGATAAAAATATGATAACTCTAAAAAACTAATCTAGTACCAGGGTGTAAGAAACTTTGCATCCAACTAAGAAATTCCTATTTACTTCCAAAAAGAAATTAACACATGTTAAATAGGGTATACTAGATGGTAAGTAGATAGAATTTAAGCACTCCCTTTAAAACTTTTATTAATAATTCTTAAACATCAATAAACTGAGGAATGTAGTGGAGTTGAAAATTTAAAAAGAATCTAATGAAACCAATTTTTGATAAGGCTTCTCCTCATTTTATATTTTCTTTTATATTCTTTTTTTCTTGCTTCAGGATGAATGTTTCAACCCTTAACATAACTTTACGAGGATTGCTATATCTATAGAAGTCTTGTAATAATTTTGAATTCAACTATTTTTTCTTTAAATTAAACACTCCATATTCCTCCTCTTTAATTTTTCAAAAATTTAAGATGTATTAGATGAAAATATAATTTTAAGGAGGCTTAATTTCTGTTAAGTATATATCTAAGTATACCAAGTTTAACAAATATATGATACTTTTTAAAAATAAATATTTAATCATTTTGCTATATGTTGAATTGCAAAAGTTACTTAACACTAGTCTAACTTAGTTTACATTGAGATTAAGGAAGTTAATTATATTTCTCTTTCTTCATAGTTATGATAGTATAAATTTATCCCCCACCTCCCTCAATTTAATTAAATATAACAATTCAAACTTACTTTTCTTAAAAAAAAAAGTTTCTGCTCTACAAGACCACCCTCGCCCCACCCAAACTTAATTTCAAACATTTTATGCAATTTACTACATGAATTTAAATGGGGAGAAAAAGTACAAAACTACTTCCTGTCACATGTGTATATCAACAAGATCCACGTGTATAACCAAAAATGAGTAGGTATGTCATAGAAAGTAAATATGAACTAAACAAGATAGTAAATAAGATTAGCACCAGAATAAAAATACAAACATCAGCAACAACACTCCTCATCCTGATACAATATAGTTCTTTGATTAAAATTGACATATAAAATCAGTTCCACAGTACAATACAGACTAATCCAAATAAAAATACAAACAACAACAACAACAATGAATAAAAAGTACAATCTTACACATCCACATCAAAGAAAATAAATATTACTCCTCATCCTCATCATCTTCCTCGTTATCTTACTCTTCATCTTCTTTTTCTTCTTTTTCTTCATCATCATCATCCTCCCCATAATCCTCTTCCATTGGATGGTGCTCTTGAAGGGCTGGTATGGAGAATATATTGAAAACTCAATGGAATTGTCTTCTCCAATCCATTGATTTCTCCAGTACATCTCTAGCTTTGCAGCCTGGAAGCTGATAAACTGATCATATTGGTTTCTCTTTTGCAATTCCATATATATATAATGATCAGCTAGCCCATTCACATCAGCTTGTAGACTGGAGGTCTTAACCTCCAACCTCTCTATCATCAGTGCCATAGAGGCCACCAGAGTAGTAGGACGAAGTTCGAGATAAGAAGAAGAAGTAGGCTGAATTGGGCTAGACTTAGTTCCAAACGCTGCATGCCTCCTATACAATGTAATTTTTGATCTGGAGATATGCTTCAATAGATGAAGCTGCTCCTCCCAACTACTAAAAAAAACACCAGAATTATGGCGTAGAAAAAAAATAGTAGATGAGTGTCCTAATTCAAGAGTAGATCCCCCTCTTGTAGTATTCATATTAGAATGATGGATAAGGAACCTATATCAATGGGTTTATTATTCTGTATACAAAAGTTTAAGAAAGCTCAATCCTTAGTTACTTTACTGAGATTAGTAGAGGGGAGTAGCTTAGCAGAAATAAAATAATGTCTGGTTTTTGATATTTCATTTAATTTGGAAGTAGAGAAATTGAGCTTACTTTCATTTCTGACTTTCTACACTCCTCTACCACCAGTCAACCTCTTGATAACATTATCCAGAAAAGTATCTACATGAGTGAAATTGCTATTGAAGCTATTTGGTATATCTCTCAATGAGAATAGAGCATTGATGTGAGATGGAGAGAAATCTACCAACTTCCCTCTTACATAGACCAACCCATCAAAAGGCTCAGAAAGATTGGCATAAAATTCTCACACTACAAAAATTACAACCACAAAAGTATTGTAACAAAAATCTTCCCAATGCCGACTCATAATCATACTTTCAATGACACCCCCAGGACTGATAAATCCACGTTCTGCAATCAACTTCTTTAATGTCAAGGAGTCATTGTATTGCTCCTCAACTTTTGAGCTTACATATTTCTTTTTATCAAAAGAAGATTTTGATTTGCTGGACTTTTTTTAGGAGCCATTGAGAAGTAATAAAATAAAAATCACAAGGAATACGAATTGAAAGTTATGTGGATGCGAACAAGATGACAATAAGAACTAAATTAAGATTTTCCCCAAAAATCTCCAATCCAAACTCTCTCCCACCAAAAAACTGAAAATCAAAGATGAAAATCAAAGGAAGGGAGGAAAAGAGTGAAGTTTACCTTTTAGGAGTGATTTTCACTCACAAAAACCTCTTAGATCAAGAGAATTGAGAAGAAAAATGGATGCCCTAGGCTTCACCTCTCGGTAGCCTAAGCAGAGCAGGGGAAAGAAATTTGCTAAAATGATAGGGCTTAATAATCGAATAGTGGGTAGTGGTGCCTAGGTGCTGATAGGAGCGCCTAAGACTGCTTACTCATAGTGGCGCTTAGGCGCCCGAGTGGGCGGTGCCTAAACCTAATTTTGCATGGTCACTTGATTTACAATATTCGTCTCCCCTAAGTCCTTAATCCCACATAATATCTTATAACTAAAGTTAAATAAGGTCACTCATCCTCCTTCTCATCACATCTCTCTCCTCAATTTCTTAATCTCCAATAGAATACTCCTTTATTAACTGTCGAGTGCTTTCATGTATTTGATAATGAAAATATACTGGGAATTCAATAAAATTGTTATTTCCGATCCATTAGTTTCACCAATATACCTCCAACTAATCGACCATATAGCAAGTGAACTAATTTAATTGGCTTATATTTTGCTCATCTTCATGTGCTACCCAGTCAATTAATCGACCTGTGATCATCCACCTGCCCTTCTGATCTTTGGACACAAAGACCATCTTAATAGAAGAACAATGTCAGAAATAAGAAGTATCAAATTGAGATGGACTTTCCCATGTCTAAACTCAGTAAGTCTCCTATGCATCCAACTTTAGGTTAAGAATTAGACTATAGAGGATGCAGACTATCCTTCTATTATAAAAATACATGCCAGAGTTCAAGCATAATGAGAAAACCAATGATCAATGCCTTGACCCAAGAATAATTCCTCCTTAACTCATAAAATTCTAAGCACAACAAAACAATCACCACCAAACACAAACAAAAACACAACAACATAGATTCAAGCACACTAGAAAACACTAACAAACAAATACAAACTTGGGCTACCTCCTAAGAAACACTTAGTTTAACGTCCTCAACCCGATGATACTAGATATATTAATTAGGATGACCCAACATCAATACCTCATTTACCGCAGGTCTCTCACCACCTACTTATGGTTTAAGTCTCTGGACATTCACTTTAAACACTCTACCACTCTTAGGATCCGTAGTATCAAGAGCACTAAAAGGATAAACCTTTACTACAGTAAATGGTCNCACCTACTTATGGTTTAAGTCTCTGGACATTCACTTTAAACACTCTACCACTCTTAGGATCCGTAGTATCAATAACACTAAAAGGATAAACCTTTACTACAGTAAATGGTTATGACCATCTGAACTTAAGTTTCTCTAGAAATAATTTCAATTGTGTATCATATAATAAAATCTCTCATATAGACTCAAAATATTTCCTAAAAATCTTTTGATCATGCCATTTCTTAATTTTCACATTTTCATAAGATTCTTGTCTAAATTCATCAAGTTCATTTAACTGCAACAAACTTTTCTCACCAGCTTCCTTCATATTGTACATGAACACCTTAACGACCCGATATGCTTTGTGCTCTAATTTAATTAGCAAGTGACATGCTTTTCCAAATATGAGCCTATATGAACATTCATATGTGTGTTTTATAAGCAATTCCATAAACCCAGAAAACATCGTCATGTCTCAAAGACCAATCANTTCCTTCATATTGTACATGAACACCTTAACGACCCGATATGCTTTGTGCTCTAATTTAATTAGCAAGTGACAAGCTTTGCCAAATATGAGCCTATATGAACATTCATATGTGTGTTTTATAAGCAATTCTATAAACCCAGAAAACATCGTCATGTCTCAAAGACCAATCCTTTCTGCTAGGATTGATAATTTTCTCCAAAATATTTTTTATCTCTCTATTTGAAACTTCTGCTAATCCACACTTTTGAGGATGATAGACTGTGAATATCTCATGCTTTATACCATACTTTGCAACTAATGCCTCAATTCTTCTATTCCTTAAGTGACCCCCCATCACTAATGATCACTCTAAACATACCATATCTACAAAATATATTCTTCTTCAAGAATTTAGATATATATTTTGAGCTTCATAATTAGGTAGGGCCACTGCCTCTAGTCACTTCAAGACATAATCCACAACTAGAATATATAGATTCCCTAATAATGATACAAAGGGTCCCATGAAGTCTAAATCCCATACACAAAAAATCTCAATCTCCAAAGTAAAATTCAGGGGCATTTTGTCTTGTTTTGAAATATTACCAACTCTTTGGCATCATCTCAAATTTTAACATATTCATTTACATCCCCAAATAAAGTAGGTCAATAAAATTTAGATTGTAAAATCTTAACACCAGTTCTATAAACCCCAAAATTTCTCCCAAATTCTAAATCATAACATTTCTTAATATCATCTTGGGACTCTACTATGGGTAAACACCTCCTAATTACATGGTCTTTACACTTCCAATATAAATATGGGTCATCCTAAAATAATATCTGACATCATGAATAAATTTCTTCCACTGTTGGTATGTCAAATCACAGGGTAGAATATCACTGATTATGTAATTCACTATATCAACATACCACAAAGTTTTCCATTCAATAACAACAAATAGTAGCTCTTCAGAAAAATTTTCATTGATATCCTCATCAATTGAACCAAAATTTCCCTAATCTAATATCGCGAAGTGATTCGCTATTTTATTCTCAGTACATTTTCTATCTAGTATTTCGATATCAAACTCTCCTAGTAATAGGATCCATCTGATCATCCTTAATTTGGCATCCTTTTTTGATATCAGATATTGAATAACGGAATGATCATTATGAGCAGTACACTTGGTACCAAATCAAATATAGTCTAAATTTGTTGAAAGCATATACTATAGCTAGAAGCTCCTTTTCAGTTGTGATGTAGTTAATTTGAGCTTCATTAAGGGTTTTACTGGCATAATATATAGCTTGAAACATGTTATCGTGCCTTTGTCCTAACACTACCCCAACAGCGTAGTCACTCCCATCACACATTAATTCAAATGACTTCTTCCAATCATGTGAGACAATAATAAGAGCAGTGACTAACTTTTTCTTTAAAGTATTGAAGGTAGCTAGGCAATCTTGGTCAAAATTAAAAATAACATTCTTTTCTAAAAGATGGCATAAAGGTTTGTCTATTTTAGAAAAATCTTTAACATATCGCCGATAACATCCAAAATTTCCCAGAAAACTTCTATCTCCCCTCACTGAGGTGGATGGGGGAGGTTTTTCAATAGCCTAAATTTTAGCTGGATCTACCTCCATACATCTCTCATAAATTTTGTGTCCTAACACGATTCCTTTAGAGACCATGAATTAACACTTCTCTTAATTGAGAACAATATTTATTTCTTCACAACGACTTGGCATATTGCCCAAATGATCTAAACATGAATCAAATGAAGAACCAAAACTAAAAAAATGTCCATAAATACCTCTATAACTTTCTCAATTAGGTCACAAAAAATGACATCATGCACCACTGAAACGTAGCAGGTGCATTATATAATCTAAAAAATATTATTCCAAAAGCAAAAGTCTCATAAGAACTTGTGAATGTGGTTTTATCCCATTCCTCAAAAGCAAAAAGAATCTGATGATACCTATAATACCCATCTAGAAAGCAAAAATATAGGAGGATAACTAGCCTACATTTGTTCTAAGAAGGGTAAAGAAAAATGTTCTTTTCTGGTGGTTGTGTTTAGTTTCCTATAATCAATACATATTCACCACCCAATGACATATCTAGTGGGGATCAATTGATTTTATTTTTTTTACTGACATAGTCACTCGTCCTTTCTTAGTAACACTGTGGGTAGAGGTAATTCAGGCACTATCTGAAATGGGATAGATAATCTCTGCATCAAACCACTTCAATATCTCCTTATTTACAACTTTCATAACATGGTTTAATCTCCTCTGAGGATCTTCTTAGGGTTTATGATTATCTTCCATCAAGATCCTATGCATACATATAAAAGGACTAATCCCCTATATTTTTACTAGGGCCCATCCAAACACTTTCTCAAAATTCCTCAGAACATTCATTAATTGTTCCTCTTGTGTTTATTAAACATTACGATTAATTGGCCCTGAAATGATAATTACAAACTTTTAAATTACTTTAATAAACAAGTTGCATGCTTAAGAAACCTTTACAGAGTGTGTATTACATTCTCATGAGGCTCTACTGAGCTATGAAATTACTTGAGGGTGTGATGAGTTAGGTTTGGGGGTATTAACACGAGTCAATTATTTAACCCAATTTTATTCCTACATTTTACTTGATATTTTGTCTTTTATGTATGAATGTACACTTATGGAAAGTTTTTTTGTTGATTTTGTGTAAGTTACAAAAAATTGTACATACATTTCAAAGCGAAAAAAATTAAGAAAAAAATGATCAAAACCGAAGTGACCGCACCTGGAAGGGGCATCAAAGTGGCATCACCGTGCCACCCTATTGACCCTAGTGGCATAACCATGCCCAAATTGAGCATGACCAGACCACCTTTTTAGAGGGCCGACATGATCACAATGGGATCAAACATGACAACACTGCTTGATCCTGGTGCCTGGCATGACCACACATAAATGCATTGTGGTTGTTGGAGAAAAATTTCTTATTAAATTTTTGATTTTTACTATAAAGAAAGATGCTAGTGCTTCTTGGAGAGAGATAGGACATTGAGATGCAGCTACAAATAACATTTGAGAGGTTGAGTGCATTCCCTTGAAAATCTTCTTCCTTGCTTAATGTTGAGGTCCCAAGGGCTATTTTCTCTGTTTTATTCCTTTTTGTTCTCTTATGCTATTTGAAAAGGATTGTATGAGAGAAAGAATTTCTACAGTGAAAAGGGGAATAATTCATCTGATAAGTTCTTACTTTTCAGTTATTCTTGTAATAATGATTTCTATGGATTTATTTTTTCTAGTTCTTCCAATCATGCATGGATAATTTCTTTTTTGTACCTCTATAATGTATGGATTGTGATTTTCATGATTTTTTTGGATGATTTTTATCCATGTATCATTTTCCTAAGGAACTAGGGCTTATCATCTTTGTGTTAACCATTGTGTTTCATTTACTCTTGAACTAGCCAATTAGGACTTTAATATATTTCATGATTTGCGACTCCTGCCGTGGATTTATTTTTTTAGTTCTTCCAATCATGCATGTATAATTTCTTTTTTGTGCCTCTATAATGTATGGATTGTGATTTTCATGATTTTTTTGGATGATTTTTATCCCTGTATCATTTTCCTAAGGAACTAAGGCTTATCATCTTTGTGTTAACCATTGTGTTTCATTTACTCCTGATCTAGCCAATTAGGATTTTAATATATTTCATGATTTGCAACTCTTGCCCCTTGTGCAGAAGAAAAAAATGGTTAAGCACAAGATTTGGGTAATAATGGGACTATTTTATCTAGATTTTGCAACATAGAAAGGGGATCAAAAAAGTATTGTGGAATGCCACGAAGATTGAAGGAGCCTTGACTTCATGGATTCTAACATTCTTTTGACCTAGACATAGACATATGAAGGGCATTGATCCTTGTTGACAACCATCACGTAGGGGAAAGTCTAGGAAGACCATGAACCACCACAATACATGAATCACGAAGGCGTGAGCCTTGCATTTCTTGAAGAACCCTAAAATTTCTATGTTGTCATTTTCACTGTTTTCTAACCTCGCTGCTTTTATTTCTATTTTTGTAGCAGTATTTTAGGAATTCATACCGTATTTTGATCATGCTAAACTAGGTTTAGAATTTTAGTAAACTAGAGATTCACCCTTTAGAATAATTCCTTGCACTTTTCTCATGGAACATAACCATTTAATTGTATTATTACTTGACACGTATGCTTGCTTGATTTGACTGACTTTCTTAACTGTAAATTTTTGTGCAGTCATCTACTAACTGGTAAGAATCTCCTTGGTAGACTTTCTATACCACGAACGGAGATATACAATAGAAAAAAGGAGGCTCGATGTTCATATTCAAAATGAGACTTGAAATGGAATGCAATCACACATATTCATATCACATTGATCTCTCTAAACTGATCGATTACCCGTTTAATTAAATTAACATTTCAAGCTAGGACTCAAATAGTGNTGAGACTTGAAATGGAATGCAATCACACATATTCATATCACATTGATCTCTCTAAACTGATCGATTACCCGTACATTTCAAGCTAGGACTCAAATAGTGTACAAAGTTTCCATGTGGAACTTTTTGATTTGTATGAGTATGTAAATGTTATTTTAGGATAAATTTTTAGTAATGCCAAATAATTTAGTTCTTTCTTTAATTCTCGTACTTCTGACACTAAGCACATCTCAAAATTCTTAATTTTTATATTTAAAAAATTTTCACTATCCAAATATATTTTAAACCAATTAAGATTTAATCAGTCAATTTAACTTAACTCAATATTTCTAATGAATATAATTATATACAGATTTTCTCAAGAAAGTTTAAGTTTTATTAATTAGAAGATATATAAGACACCAATTTTTAATCTATGATCACCTCAAGTTTTTTCTCTGGGATATGGGTCATCTACTTTGAGAATAGAGGCTTTTGCTCCTCCCCATTTTTTTTTCTTTATTTTTCTTAGCCTCTTCTTTTTCCTNTAAGACACCAATTTTTAATCTATGATCACCTCAAGTTTTTTCTCTGGGATATGGGTCATCTACTTTGAGAATCGAGGCTTTTGCTCCTCCCCATTTTTTTTCTTTATTTTTCTTAGCCTCTTCTTTTTCCGCACTCATCTGAGAAATACTATATTTGATTGAGCATAACTTCTCCTGATTGATAATTCTCAAATTTTTTAAATACAATTTTTGAACATATTATAATTCATTCAAAAGTTAAGATTCAGTCAACTTGGCTCAGTTAACACTTAAAAATTTTACAGTGTCTTTGGTTAGCTGTTAAAATTTTAATTATACCTTTTTAATTATTTTGAAACCTTTTAAGTTCATGCAAAAGTTATTAAAGTAAAGAGCTTAATTATTAGTTAAATTAATGCTATTTTTTTAATGACCATTCACTTAATCAAATCATATTGTCGGGATTCCGCTCATGAATTGCAAAATATAGTCCATAACTTTACTATATGAATTGCTTTAAGGCGAGTAAATTTCATTCCCTAAGCATGAAATACAAGATTAGAAATATGTCGCACACAGAACATATCAATCACATGGTCACAACATATCTCAAATGAAGCAAACAACTTACTACATCATCACGTGACATAAATAGTCCATNCTTAATTATTAGTTAAATTAATGCTATTTTTTTAATGACCATTCACTTAATCAAATCATATTGTCGGGATTCTGATCATGAATTGCAAAATATAGTCCATAACTTTACTATATGAATTACTTTAAGGCGAGTAAATTTCATTCCCCAAGCATGAAATACAAGATTAGAAATATGTCGCACACAGAAAATATCAATCACATGGTCACAACATATCTCAAATGAAGCAAACAACTTAGTACATCATCACGTGACATAAATAGTCCACACATAAGTACAAGCAAAACTCAGTACATCAACACAAACACAAATATTTCATAAAAGGAAAAGCATGGAATGTTCCTCTACTCGCTGCAGTCTTGATTGGCTCAACTTCTTTAAATGGACTTGATGCGTGCTAAAAAATTCACGGTGGTAGAGTAATGAATTATCGTCTTAGTGTTGCACGAGGATTCAACACACACTTAAATGAAAAATGAATCAACATATGATGACACCATAAGTTCTTACGTGGAAAGCCTGTAAAGGGAAAAAAACCACGGGGCCTGACCCAGTTATAAAAATTCACTATAAGTTGATGATTGCAGACACCCCTTGTCCCACAGACTGAAAAGTGTTACTAGATTTTTCAAGGTACAACGTCGACTGATGGGGTTTGATTAGCGGTGGTCGATGACAGTTGATGATGGTCAGCGGTGGTTGACGACGGTCGCTGGTGGTCGACGACGGCCGACGGTGGTCATTGATGATCGGTGGTGGTCGACGACGATCGACGATGATAGAGATGATATCGGACTTGAACTCATTCTCAAAGCCTCAAGTTCTCTCTCAAGCTTCCTCCCCCGTCATGTGAGGTTTGGGGCTCTATTTATAGTGTTCTAGGTGCAATTAATGAAGAAATATGAATCATTTTGATCGGACAGTCGAGAGAGCTTCCCTCAATTGGATGATGTTTGATAGACATTTGAGTGCCTTAATGATGTTGGAATTGAGCAATCTTAGGCTTGTTCGATTCATCACGTCGAGACGCTCGATTTGACTATGAAATCGCTAGATTCGACATCTGTTTGACCTTCTAAATACCTCCTGGATTTCTCTAAGAGTAGTTTAATGATTTGATCAAGGCTTGATCTGACTCGGATTGGGCTAGTTTTTATATTATTGGGTGCGTCTCATCGAGCCGGTCAGTTTGACTATAAGTTTACTGAAATCGGAGCTCTGCATGACTCTTAATTGAAGTTTGGATGTTTCTTGCTCAAAATATTGCCTCGAGATTCACGTCATGCTTTGAGATTTGTGTAGGAAGATTAAAATTTATTGGTGGCGTATCAGGACTTAATGTTGGATTAAACCTAATAATTTTCTTCTAGGATTAAGTTCTGATTAATTAGACTCGATTCAATCACTCAATCTTTTAGTGGTCCTAGAATTTTAAGAAAATTCTCAATTTCTATAACTTTTCCTTTTAATTTGATAACAATCTTCTAGAGGGTGTGTAGTAGGTTTATCCAATTTTTCATCCCAAGGATATTTTCTAAATCCCAAATTCTTTCAAGTAATTCTCTTTTTTCAGATTTCTCCTCAAATTGTTAGGTGTTCACAAGTTCTCGAGTTCATAATGGGTCAATCAGGTTACTTATACGAATGGTCTTAAAAGTTTCAGGAATTCTCAAGGTCTTTTAGGAACAAAAACAGTAGCAGTCACAAAAACTCTCTTATTTAATGATAGAAAATCTTCCTCATATTCTATGTCAAAATTAATGAAAGTTCTTTGTTATCGGTGGCTCGAGGGTCTACAGTAGAAAAGCTCAAACCCTTTATGTCCATCCCAAATTTAATTGAGGATTTACCCTTCGGATGGCTTGGATTAAAGATTAGATTACTTCTGTTTCAAAGGGAGAATATGAGATTAAGAGACATATTTCCTATAATGAGGTTTGAAAAATACATCTACAGAGAGTCGATTGTATAATCTTTGAAAATTTTAATGAAATGTCGACTGAATTTAATTTGAAAATCCTTTCATCAAAGAGGACTGATGAAGAAACATATACTTAAAGCTTTACTCACTAAACAAGGTTTAAATGAGTAGTCAAACAACATGAAGATAAAGGGTGCATGGTGGAAGCCAAAATTCAAGTAAGCAAGACATACCAATTACAAAATGTGGAAAGTCCAACAGGAAGAATAATAGCTTGAATCATTAAGGGATACAAAAACTATCAATAAATAGCATAAAAACCATTATAAAAGATGGAGATGAGAATCTTCCCAAGTGGAGTCGCCAAAAAATTCTTTAATGGACACCATGAAACTTTTGAAGAATTATAGCTAAAGGAGTGAGTGTGGCATTTAAGTAATAGTATACCTTACAAAGAAAGGAAATACTATCTTAAAAAGAGCCTAATCATCCAGATGATCAAGAACTTTGTAAGTCTACATAATTAGAGTTTTTTTTTCCTTATCTTACAAGTGTAAGATAAGGTTTTTTTTTTTATTATGGGGTTGGGTTCTTTATGGGGCGAGCCTTCATAGTTGATTACATCTTTAGAGTTGCGAAACCTAAAGAAAACTTTCGATTAACATAATGACTTATGCTGCCAAATTTGGAAGGTTGGACTTTCAAAATTGAGGTTTTAAAATTGAAAGAATGATCCAAATTGGAAGAATTAAGCTCAAAATAAGGAGACTTACAATTCAATGACAAAGTGACAGTAAAGACCCAGACAAATGGCTTTAATTGTTCAGGAAATAAATTTTACCCAAAAAGATGGTGGTTGAAGAGTTTGAAAAAGGCTAGTAATGAGTTTCGATTGATCAGGTAAGGTCAAAAGATAAGTTGGGAATGATTGGTTTAATTGATTTAAACTTATTGGAGTTCCCAAACTAAAAGGTAGAGTCAAGTATGAAAGATTTCTAGATTGAGGTCCAAGACTCTACAAGGAATTCTAATGAGTAGACTAGCCTAGAATTTGGGAATCACGCCCACGATCAAGATGCGCATGAATTTTCATCGTCTCGTGCACGTTGATATCCTTCAACTATAACAAATCTTATAACTAGAATTCCTCCTTGAGCGTCATGATCATAACATGTGGAAGGTTTCTTAGTTTCAAGGCGACTGGAATGCTTTCTTCAGTAACAAGAGTTACCTCAAAATAAGACATTCTGTTTAGTTTCAGGGGATAGGTCGTTTATTTTATATGTCCTCGTCCTAAGCATTAAGCCACTAACTAGGGCACTTATTAGATTAACGTAGATTTTTATACTTGAACTAACCTAGGATATGTGTATGATCTAGGTTCTCTTGCTAAAGTTGGCTAACCAAGTTTTGTGTCGGATTTACCTAGGTTTGGTTTTTGTTTTTTATGTTGGTGCATTTTAGATGTTATTTAGATATTTCGATATTTATTTTGTGGTTTGTTATGATTCCTAGGTTTTTCGGTCGATGTGAAAAATCAAGGCTTTCCGAGCTTAGAATTTGGTTTTATTTTTAGATTAGAAATTGTAGGGAGAACCATCTTGTGAGAGGTTCTCCTCTTCTTTTTTTATTTTTTTATTTTTTCTGGTTTTGGAGACTACACATGAAATGAGGAACATGAAACTAAACATGTTGTGATATGACATATTGAAAAGCATCACATATGAAACAACATAATATGAATTCAACCTAAATTAGGCCCCCTTATTTAGGAGACATCACCTATGATCTATAAATAAAGCGGTTATATGTTCAAGGAGTACAAAATCTATTCCAAGATAACCAATAGTATTGCACGCTCTACTCTCTACTGCCTGTAATGTCTCAATTTTTTGCTCCTACCATCCATCTAACGCTCTATCTCTTGGGTTTGACCTATAGGATATTTTGAGATTCAAAAATATATGTTTTGTAAATTTATATTGTTCTTTGCCAAAAATTCTCCTCCCATGTGCATAAATAATGAATGTTTGTAGGTTTCAACGGGAGCATTTCAATCCTTTTTTGTTATAATCTTGAACCCTCTTTGAAAGTAAAAAAATATTCACGTAAGCATAGTGGTGCTTAAATGAGCTCAAAATTGTGTGGTCATTTAATCGTTGGATTGATTTAAAAAAACACTTGTTTTGATTAGTAATATGCAAAAGACAGATAAAATTTTAACCTTCACATTATCTCAAATAAAATATAATTATTTAATAAATGCTTAATTTAAACTTAGGTTCTGTTTGGGACAGCTTTCTGCAAGTTTTGCTTTTTAGACCGCAACTACCGTTGTGTTTGAGGAACTTTTTTCTTGTAGTTTGTTTAGAAATTTATGTGCTAAAATCTTTTTTTTTTTTTACCTAAGCTGTTAGAGCATTTTGAAAAACAATTTCTGTTGTAACAGTTTCACAACTGCTTCTGCTGCCCCAAACAGACCGTCAATTAAACTCACATCGAAATTTCCTCAATATTATTCGGCTCATCTCATCAAAATTTTAATATCTTCCCTAAGTAAAAATATTTTATGCTCTATTATCAAAATATATTACATGATACATCAAACTAGAGCTCCCATCATACATAATCAGTGGATATTTAAGAAAGAAATAAAATAATAAAAATATTAAAAAAAAAAGGACATCTAGTACCCAATGGACAAAGGACAGCCAAAGACATCTAAATATCTCCATAATGGAGAACCAGTCATCTAACCTGCACAGAATAAACAAAGAGACACAGAACAAAACTAAAAAAATGCTGATGCTCAACATTGATTGATTTTTACAGCTATTACTTCCAATTTTTAAATATGATGCCTCATGATGCTATCACAATAATCCCTCGTCAAGCTGTCCTCCCCACCTTAATTGTCGTGTAGTTTACTTATTTTCTTATTTTCTGTTTCAACGGACCAAGTATTAGTTCCACCGTAAGAGAAACTAAAATAGAATTTGCATGCATCCACACAATTCTTTTATTTATACATCTAACACTTTAAAATTTGATATTTACACTGTATATGAAAAATATGTCAGCACGGATCTCATGATAGATGAATAGCTCGGATGAAAGATACGGACAATCGAACGAGGCTTTTGACTATTGTTTGGGTTGGATATTGGTGAAGGAGGCGTTTAGTTCCAGCAATCGGAGAAAGGTACAAGGGAATTTCTCGCATTGTGGCGATCGGGCCTCAGGAAGATCGACAAGAAACATCCAATTTTGGACTAACAGTGAGCGTGCTCAAAGCACAACGAATGACCGACGATCTTCCTATTGACCGAATCAGTCCTTTGGTCTTATTAAATGTGGATATTTTTTGTAATTACCAAAAGAACCCTCTAAAAAGCTATTGATGATGTGACTGATATGTAATTTTGTAGAACCTTGACCCATTCTTATAAATAGGGGGTCAATGTCATGAATAAAAATTTCACATTTCTTATTGTTCTCTACCGCTTTCTCTCTCTATAACATTTTATAACTTGAGTGTATTTCTAATATATTTTCGGATTCAACAGACACATATAATATGTTGGAATGATATGAATGAAAAGATATATTTCATTTTTAAAAGTTAATAATAATGACATAACATACATGAAGTTAAATTTAGAGGGTTATAAATATAAAATTATAAAAGTTTAAGTGTTAGATATTTAAATGCATAATAATTATGTAGCATGTTATAATACATTTATTTAAAAAGTTAACAATTTATTAAAATTTTACTAGAACTATAAATTTGATAAAATAATAATTTCCTTGTCATTTTTATTAGACATACGTGATGGCGTGTGCGGTGGATTTGGCCGCAATGATTTAAGGTCTTTTTGGTGTAGCTGCAGCTTATCGAGCTTATCCAGATAAACAACTTATTCTGATAAGTTGGCTGGCAATTTGGTTTGTGCGTTTGGAAAACAGCTGATTTGCAGTTGTTTCTGAATAAATGACAAATTTGCCCCTGTTTAGATAAACTGTTTAGTTGTTTGATTTGTGCGTTTGAAAAATAACTTATTTGCAACTTTTTTAATAGTCGTGTGCCATTTTAATGAAATATGCCAAGCTTAGTGCAACAAATCTATTGGGCCAATTTACACTAGAAGTGGTTGGCGATGGGGAGGGATTCAATTAGTGCAGAGGAGTTTCCAAAGCGTTTGAACAAGATTTCACTTAGGTAGATCTCTTCGAAAGATCTACTTCTTTCGGTCACAAGGAAGAGGAGTAGAAGGGGAAAGACAACGACGTGTGGCGGAATACAGAGACTAGTGCCTTGGTCACATGGGAAGGAGAAGGGCACCAGAGGGATTTGTTGCTGAAACACAATTCATCGAAGCGGATCCCGTGTCCCGCTTCTTTTAATAAAATGTAAACAGCGTTTTCAAACCGCCTTCTAAACACTCGTATCAAACATAATTGTGTTGTTTCAAAACGTCAAGCACAATAATAAGCAGCCCCAAACACACCCTTATTACTTGTGCGTCTCCACCGCTTTCGTTAATAATGTATTTTTGGCAAAAGGATTGTCGGGGGGTGGTTTGTGCGATCTATGAGGAGAAGTGGTTGCTGATCGGGATGGATTTGATTAGTGCAGAGGAGTTTCGAAAGCGTTTGAACAAGATTTCACCTAGGTAGATCTCGCCAAAATATCTACTTCTTCCAGTCACAAGGAAGAGGAGTAGAAGGAGGAAGACGACGACATGGGGCAGAATACGGGGACTAGCACCTCGGTCGCACGAGAAGGAGAAGGGTACGGGAGGGGTTTGCTGCTGAAATACAATTCATCGAAGCGGGATGCAGGGTCGATCCATCGTCCCGCTTCTCTTAACCAAATGTAAACAGCGTTTTCAAACTGCCTGCTAAACGCTCGAATCAAACATAGTTGTGGCGTTTCAAAACATCAAACGCAACATTAAGCTGCCCCAAACGCACCCTTATTCTGTGCGTCTCCACCGCTTTCGTTAATAAATATTTTTGGCAAAAGGATTGTCGACGGTGTCTCCCCGTTTCAAAAGCGCTTTTTAAGTGAGCTTGTCTAATACCATCTATTTCTAATCATTATTAAACCCAATTCGGCTCAAACTAAAAAACAAAACATAGGAAGATTTACACACNGGAGACTTACAATTCAATGACAAAGTGACAGTAAAGACCCAGACAAATGGCTTTAATTGTTCAGGAAATAAATTTTACCCAAAAAGATGGTGGTTGAAGAGTTTGAAAAAGGCTAGTAATGAGTTTCGATTGATCAGGTAAGGTCAAAAGATAAGTTGGGAATGATTGGTTTAATTGATTTAAACTTATTGGAGTTCCCAAACTAAAAGGTAGAGTCAAGTATGAAAGATTTCTAGATTGAGGTCCAAGACTCTACAAGGAATTCTAATGAGTAGACTAGCCTAGAATTTGGGAATCACGCCCACGATCAAGATGCGCATGAATTTTCATCGTCTCGTACACGTTGATATCCTTCAACTATAACAAATCTTATAACTAGAATTCCTCCTTGAGCGTCATGATCATAACATGTGGAAGGTTTCTTAGTTTCAAGGCGACTGGAATGCTTTCTTCAGTAACAAGAGTTACCTCAAAATAAGACATTCTGTTTAGTTTCAGGGGATAGGTCGTTTATTTTATATGTCCTCGTCCTAAGCATTAAGCCACTAACTAGGGCACTTATTAGATTAACGTAGATTTTTATACTTGAACTAACCTAGGATATGTGTATGATCTAGGTTCTCTTGCTAAAGTTGGCTAACCAAGTTTTGTGTCGGATTTACCTAGGTTTGGTTTTTGTTTTTTATGTTGGTGCATTTTAGATGTTATTTAGATATTTCGATATTTATTTTGTGGTTTGTTATGATTCCTAGGTTTTTCGGTCGATGTGAAAAATCAAGGCTTTCCGAGCTTAGAATTTGGTTTTATTTTTAGATTAGAAATTGTAGGGAGAACCATCTTGTGAGAGGTTCTCCTCTTCTTTTTTTATTTTTTTATTTTTTCTGGTTTTGGAGACTACACATGAAATGAGGAACATGAAACTAAACATGTTGTGATATGACATATTGAAAAGCATCACATATGAAACAACATAATATGAATTCAACCTAAATTAGGCCCCCTTATTTAGGAGACATCACCTATGATCTATAAATAAAGCGGTTATATGTTCAAGGAGTACAAAATCTATTCCAAGATAACCAATAGTATTGCACGCTCTACTCTCTACTGCCTGTAATGTCTCAATTTTTTGCTCCTACCATCCATCTAACGCTCTATCTCTTGGGTTTGACCTATAGGATATTTTGAGATTCAAAAATATATGTTTTGTAAATTTATATTGTTCTTTGCCAAAAATTCTCCTCCCATGTGCATAAATAATGAATGTTTGTAGGTTTCAACGGGAGCATTTCAATCCTTTTTTGTTATAATCTTGAACCCTCTTTGAAAGTAAAAAAATATTCACGTAAGCATAGTGGTGCTTAAATGAGCTCAAAATTGTGTGGTCATTTAATCGTTGGATTGATTTCAAAAAACACTTGTTTTGATTAGTAA
>JXCR01122864.1:331069-353106 GCA_002079205.1 Phalaenopsis hybrid cultivar | reverse complement strand
GGGGGGGGGGGGGGGGGGGGGGGGGCTAAAGCCAGCTATCTAGAACATTGTACAACAACAACCTTTTTGGTCACTAAGAGATGCCCGAATCTTAGCTTTGAAAGTGGAAAGATAGCAGAAACAAAGAAGATATTTTCCCTCATTCAAATAAATACATGTAGTTGTAGCTACCAAAGGGTACATATGAGGAGTTGGGAAGACCAGAAATGGAAATGACAAGGCAGATTTGAGTGGAAAGAAACCCAAAATGAGCAATTCACATGATAGCGTGCCTTGCAGGAGATGCTTTAGGTGTCACAACTACCCCATGACTTGAGTTGTTCATTCATTGAGCAAGGTTTCGTCGAGAAAGTGAGTGAAGAGGAAGCAGAGGAGGCCACAAAGAGGGACTTTAAGTCCAGGGAATGAGAGAGAAATACTTGTCATAAGGAGGGTTCTAGAAACTAACCTGTAAAAAGAATCATTCATGGCTAAGGCATGGTAATTTCCATAAAAAGTATGTCATGAAAGGAAAAGTATGTCATCTGATTATTAAGTGTTGGAGCTATAAAAATGTAGGATCCTCTTTGATGGTAAAGAAATTGGTGTTGGTCACACAGAAACATCCTCAATGCTACTCCCTTTCCTAATTGAAAAGGGAAAATAAGATACGTGTTGATCAACAATGCTTGGTTGAATTTTCCATTAGAGATTAGCTATAGGAGAAACTGTGGTGTGAAACAATATCTATGGACACTTGCTATATTTTGTTGAGAAGGTCGTGGTAGCTAACCGCAAGGCCCAACACGATTGGTTAAAAACCATTTATTCATTTAATAAAAATGGAAGATGCGTGGTTCTTTCGCCCGTCATGGACATGAGAGGAGTAGACATCATAGAGGAGACGAAAGTCCAAAGAACCACCTTTATATAGTTGGTACTAGAGAGAGGCATTCAAATTAAAATATATCAATCTAAATCCCTAACTGGTGCTCTCTTTTTTCTCTCAATTTATAGACAACACATGAATGTTTTTTGGGATATGTTGTATCTAGTGCAAACATTCAAATTTATCCTGCAAAGAGAGAGACCATCGTGAGCTGGACAACCCCACAATCTTTTACTGAGTTAAGCCAATTTTGGGGCTACCATCATTCTATAAGCAACTCATTAGGTGCTTCGACACCATTATAGCCACCTCTGACAGAATTTTAAGAAAAAAGAAGTTCTAGTGGTTGGATGCAGCCCACTATAGTTTCAATATACTGAAGGATAATGTGAATCAAGCACTAATATTGACATTATTAGATTTTAAATAGCTATTTGAAGTGGAGTGTAGTCCCTAAAATGTGGGAATCAAAATAGTTATGAGCCAGGGAAGCCACCCCATTGCATTCTTTAGTGTGAAGTTGAATGAGTCTAGTAGAAAATGTTTTATGTACGATAAAAAGCTTTATGTAATCGTGAGAGCTCTTAATCACTAGAGTAACTATCTGCTGATGATCGGATTCACCTTCTTTATGGATCATGAGGTCTTGAAGTTTTTGAAAAACTAGAAAAAAACTGAGCGTGGCATGCATCATGGGCAAAGTTCTTAACATCGTTCTAGTTTGTCCTTAAGTATAGGGTGAGAAGTTAGAATCGGGTAGAAGACGCAATGGGGCACTATAATTACTGAACACTTCTATGTTGACTTGAGTTATAGGATTTTTGGTAGTGAAGGAGTTGTATGAGATATGAGAATAGTGTTAAGAGAAGTCTACTAAGTAGTATTAGAGATCTGATGGCTATCTATTCAACTAAAATAAGTTGTGTATTCCTCAATGTTTGTCAAGAGAGTCCATTATTCAAGAAAGTCACATTGGTGGACTTGCAAGACACTTTGATATTTATGATAACTTTGCACTCATCTGAAAACACTTTTTTATTTGCCTTCACCAATGAGAGATATGGAGCGACACGTCCGTTAATGCAGGATTTATCATGCGGCAAAACTAAAGGGCGTAATGTTGGACTATACACTCCATTACATATACCAGAGACCCTGTGTGTAAAACTTAGCATGGATTTTGTGGTGGGTATTTTGAAGACATGCTGGAACAAAAATTTGTGATAATTTTGGTGAATATTTTCTCAAAATTGGCACATTTTTTACTTTGCCATCAAACGTTAGATGTATCACATATAGCTAATCTGCACTTCAGGTGGGTAGTAAGACTACTTAAAATACCCATGACCATTACTTCCAATAGATTCCTTAAGTTTTTGAGTCACCTCTAAAGGACCCTATAGGGAAAGCTTGACACTAAGTTTCAATTCAACTTAACAACCACTCATAGCCGGACAACCAGATGGAGGTGGTGAGCAGGAGTTTGAGGAACCTTTTAGGGTGCTTTGTGAGGGAAATATATTAAGCAGTGGGATGTGATTCTAATCCAAGCCAAATTTTCTTACAACTAATCTATGAGTCAAACTACCGGGAGCACCCCATTTGAGATCGTGTAAGAGCTTAACCCTCTCACTTCACTTAATTTGGTATAACTCCTTCCAACATCAGAGATTAGTGATGATGATGAGGAGATTGACATGGTTTTGACTCTATTGTATGAGTAACCAAAGGTGCCAACTACAACAAAAGATTTTGAAGCTCTCTAAACCCTAGGAAACTGACGCGAAATGTGTGAGATCCATGCCCGCGTTGGTACGATAGATGTCGCATACATACCAACTTGATCCAATGGGAGAAGAATTGAGCAATCTTACCTTGTGCATAGTTACCTCCTATTTGGACTAGGACCCATTCCTCTTTACCCTAATGAAACTATATAAGTTATTAATTGTGTGTTTAGGGTAACTTTTGCTTTCAGTTTTCTATCTTCGACGTCTTTCTCCCTTTCTAAGGTTGTATCTAAGGTTAGGTGGTGCTTCAACAGCATCCTGCTCCAATGTGGTGATTCTTCAACAATTATCTCCTCATATTCTTCCCTTTTATACCTTCCCTTGCTTGTTATCACACCTTCTAGCAATTGTTGATTTTTATCACACATCCAACAATCCCAAACTAGTTTCAATTTATTGATACAACCTCTATAGTTTCCTTCATGTTGTCCAGCCACCAAACCACCTTCCCCTTACTATTGTTAATCCTCTCTTTTACCTTCCGTTTTGCATTTTAACTACCTCAACATGCATCTGACCACCACCAATCCTCGCCCTAGGGGATCTTTTATGTTTGTGTCAATGTTTTCCTATTTCAATTTTCCTTAGTTATAATCCCCATAAATTTCAACAATAATATTTTCTTTTCATTGCGGATTTGGGTTAATTCTAGTATCATTATACTATTTAGATAATTATTTTCAAATTATATGATTGTATATTTGAAGTCATATTTCCTTAAAATAATCACAATAGTGTTTTCATGTTGTGTTAAATTTAATTGAGTTTGATTTATATTGGGATTATCAACTTGTCAAATAAAAGTGGCATATTCAGATATATTATATTCTTGTAGTTGAACATTGATTCCTCGGATCACGCTAATGAAACATAATGCGCACGAGAAAAGAGGAGGAAATTGTGTGAGAAAAAAATTAAGGCCCTAGGAATCTAATAGAGATTATTTAATGGAAAAAATAATCAATACAGAGAGAGAGAGAGAGAGAGAGAGAGAGAGAGAGAGAGAGAGAGAGAGAGAGAGAGTGTATAAATGTGAATAGGTCCCCTTCTTGTTACACTACATCCCCTATTTATAAGGATAGACATTTCATATAAAGGATGTATTTATATATTCAGTAAGAATCTTGCCAAAATTTTTGTTTGGGGCCTCATATAGTTTCAATTCAAATGCTCTCACCTAATAGTATGTCATTTAAGGGATGTGATCTTCATAGAAAATCAGTCCTCTTCCTTTTACTACCAAAAAATGTGCTTTTTGGCACTTGAGCCATCAACCACCTTCTTCGAGTCACCTGTTCATTAGACTCTTAGCTTTTATCACTCTGCACTAGGCACCACCTCATGGTCGACGAATTCTTTTGGATCTCTTTATTGACTGGCCTGGTGTGTGCATCCCAATATATTTGCCTCCTAATTTTAGTTGTGAAGCTTAAGATCAATTACCCATGGGATGTCAGATCTTGTCTCAAAATACCTTTCTAACTCCTTAATGCTTGATGATTGTTCTCGAACATTTATGTATGGTGACCATTAATCACCCAGGAATACCTTCTAGTCAATTGTACTCACTCGATTGGGGTCGTTGGTTTCATGAGTTTATGTGGAGCACAATTTTTTCTTATATATATTTAGTTTCTCAATTCTCTCAAAGCTTAGAAAGTTGTGCTGCAATAAGATGGGAGAATTAAAAATTAAAAATTAATTATAACGATAAATAAAGCTTTAATTACTCCCTTAAGTTCTATGCCTCGTGCTCCTATAAATACTTTGATAAAACATTCATTGAATTCTATTGAGCTTCATTGTCTCCCTTTGAATCCACTCTCCCTCTCAAAGCTTCTCTGATGGAAAAACTTACTGCGACCCAACTTAAGGTCCTGACTAAGGTATTATTTTTTGGCCTATTTGGTATGAGTGTGTGAGGCAGCAGGTTAAAGTGTAAATAGGATAGTCCATTATCGGGTCAGCAGGGATCCTCCCCTGTGGTTCTAGAGTTTGTCTCCTAAGCATCTGACCATGGTGATCCACCATGTGACTGTTAGGGATCTTGTGAAGCTCTGGGAGAAAACTTTCATGTTCCTGACCAATTGACCATCTTTATCACAGAGGAGAGCACCATAATCCCTAAGTTGGTTAATGTTATTGTTGTTCTAGTGAAAGGAGGGTAATCGGTAGAGCCAACTCCTAATGTTGCACCTCAACTTTATGGTTCAAGTGGTTCAAGGTTATCATCCTTCAGCCCCTTCTTTTTTAGATATATTTGATTGATTGAGAGCAATGGGTAGGAATAACGTATGTCTGTGATAATTGTTATTGATTATTGGGTGTCTCCTCAAATTATCTTTCTCAAGTCATGGTCTAGGCGACTCGGCTTCCTTGAACTTAAATGAGCTCTTAGGTATGCTCTTGAGTAGTCAAGAGTGAGTGAGTCAAGAGGCAAGATGTTCTAATCACAGAGTTAGAGCTAATTGAGCCATTATTAGAGGAGACCTCCTAACAATATATGGGCAAAATGGTTGACCTGCTACAGTTCAGGCAGTGATGAGTTTTCTAGATGATAACATACTTGAACATGGAAATGTCGCCACTTTCATGGGTCTGGCCAGATAGATAAGTTGATTGACTAGTCTAGAGTGTGAATTTGAGCAGCAAAAAGTGTCATAAAGCCTTTGTACATCGTGATCTCATGGATTTGAGGGTTCAATGTTTGATTCTTCAAGACCACAATGATTTAGGTCTTTTGCGTCAGTTTACTTCTTGGGGATACTTTACATTGAGGAGGCTTACCCGTCCTGTTTAACTCTCGAAAGAGGCTAAGTCAGACCATTATATAATGTTCTTTCTATCTCCTAATTGATGTGATAACTACTTGTAATAATAGTAATATTTTAATAAATATATCTGCCATTTTGGCTTCTATGTTTGAGAAGTGATGCCAATTATACTTTAAGGTTTGTATTACTTGCACTTTTCCTTTTTTATTCTTATAAATTTTGGGCACCTTCTACCTTTTTGCACAATATAAAATTGATGATTTGACTATGATGGTTTTATTATCTTGTCATTTTATTTTGAAATTTTTCTCACTAAGTTTTGTTTATCATGGCTTCTTTCATTTGAGCTTCTTCGAACTGTCATCCTTTTATCTGGCATAATCCAACTGCCATCCTTTTATCTAAAGGAGCGGTATCTGATATCTAATGTGTGCTCTGTTCATTCACTTACAGATCTCCGAGAATGATGAGAGGCCCAACAACTTTTAAGTAGCAGAGCTGGCTTTTTTACAAGGACCAATTCCAGCTTGAACTCAGGCTTCCTTTGTGTGATGAAATTGCGTCAATTTTTAATTTTATTTTGATTTTGTCCCAGCTCATATGATGCCCAACTCAATCTCTATTGTCATGACTGTGGTCCTACACATATATTGGATGAACTCCCTTAGTCGATCGAGTTTTTTAACATTTTGTTCTCCTTGCACACCAATGTTGGGAGATTTATTTTGTTGGGAATATATAGAGTCTGCACATAGGTATGGAGAGTAGGATGAAAGATTGAAAATCTAAGTTCTATTTTGCCTTTTTAGAAGGTGAATGATCGATTGGGATGAGCCCTTATTTTAAGTCAAAGAAGGGCGAGCCCAACACTTCTTATGAACTCTTGCAGCTGGCCTATTGTGTCATGAGTGTGCAATTCAATGTCCATATGAACTTAGAGAACAACACCGTTGACACGCAAAAGATTACCTACTTTTTCATATATATTTTATGCTCAATTTTAATTATTTTAATGATATTACCCTTTAAAGGAAGGTATTTTGCATATTTTTTGTTCCAGGTACAAGAAATGGACTTTTGGAGAAAATGAAGCATAAATAGTGCAATTCGGAGTAAAAACAAACAAGAAAGAAAATTCTGACTTGACACATTTTGATATATCTTTTTATGTTTAATCTACTTTACATTTCTTACATGTTTTTGAATAAAATTACACTTTAAAGAATGATTGTTTTCATGATTATTTTGTAGGTATATATGTTATGAGAGAAACACAACTGAAACGGGGCAAAACAGAGCTGAAACGAAGTCAAATGGAGCAAAACAGTGGACTTACTGCAGGGTGGGGCTTGAGATGCCAAAACTGGCGCCAAAGGCGCCAAAATCTATAGAATTTGCGCCTGAGGTGCCAAAATTGGCGCTAGAAGCGCCAGAGACGATGTAAGACGGATTAAGGCTGTTCACGACAAATTTTGAGCGGATTTTGAAGGCTCCAAAAGATTTAAACGCCTCATGGAGTGATTCAATGAATCTAGACACTTTGGAATGTTCTTTAATGAAGGGACATGTCTCTTAAATGAATGGATATGTCTTTTGAGATTCAAAAAGTGTGACTTTTAGAGAGAATTTGGGAGAAATTTTTGAAATCTTTTTGAAAGGAGGCAGTCCCTGATTAAAAAGGAGAGGAGCATGGGGCATGAGTGTAGTGTGAGATAGAGAGGAAGACTTTGGAGAAGAGAGGATTTTCTTTTAGGGTTGTAAGAAGAGAGGGAAGGTGAGACATTTCTTCTTCATTACATTTCTAGGAGAGAATTGAGTGTGATTGTAAAGAGAAAAAGTACTTAAAGGAAACTTTTAGGAATTTTCTTGGGAAAGAGTGTGAGATAAGTTGTGTTCTTTTCTTTTTTTATTTTGTAAACTTACTTCCATATATATGAAATTAGTGTTTGGTCGTATCCTTCTCATGAATTCTGAGTAGTCTTCTTTATCCTTCTCCCTACAATGAGATTTGGTTTTGTGAAAAATTAATTTTGTTATGGAAGGTTTTTAATGTCAATAAATTGTGATGACTCGAACTCTGATCTTCATTTGCTTTTTGATTTGGCCAATTGAAAGGTTAAAATGTGTTGAGAAACATAAGATCCGAAAGAATTATGCTTTCTACTACGAGGTAAGAGTCACATTCAATTTCATGGGTGAGAATGTAATACATGGGGTTGAGTGCAAATAAATAGATAAATATACTTTGTTGGATGCATAATTGGAGATTTTAAGGTGACAGATTAAAATCCCCAATTTGGTCCAGTTGATTGGAAACTAATGCGAGATTGTTAGCCCTCAAGCGAGGGAGAAGTGGGAGATATGGAGTGAGAGTCGGTATCCTCCCAATCAAACCACAGAATTAGAGACCAAACTATGGATTAGTCAATGTTCTTTATGCACTCGATAGAGGGTAAAGAATAAGATTGCTTCTATTTGGCATAATACAAATTTATATATAATTTTAAATGATTTTAATTACTTCATTAACCATGTACTAATTGTAAAGGGGAATGATGCTTTCTTAAATTTGAACTCTTCATCACAAAACTTTATTTAGTCTTAGTAGATTTAACTTTGAAGTTTAGAAATTAGTTTAGTAAACTTAGTTTTTTTAGTTACATTTCTATTAGTATTCATTAAACCCATTTTAACTTGTCTTTCTTACTTTTGTTTTTATAGTTTGAATATTGTGATTTATGTTATTATCATAAGAATTTTCATCTTTCAAACTAAAACTTGATAGTATTAGACTAGAATTAGCCTAATGGATTTTTTACTGCGCTTCTCTGTGGGATCGATAATGGGGTTTTTAAAGAAAGCCCTATATTACTTGAAGTGATACATGCACTTGCGTAGAACCCTTTTTGTGTGAACTATCTTACATTTTGATTTTACACATTAATTACTTAACATAAATTGGGTCAAGATTTTGGTCATATTTTTGGAAGCTAAATTACTGTGTAAGTTTAAGACGGGCCAAGTTTTTGGCACTGTTATCGGGGATTTAAATTTACATAAAGCACGCCAAAAAAAAAAAAACACACCAAGTGCGCATCAACCGTCAAATTTTTTTTGGCTCCAGATGCTTTTCAATTCATGACTAAGGGGTAATGGGCATTTTCAGATGTTCCTCAAGAGAAAACAAATATGGTGTTGGCTTAAGAAAACCAAGGACACGTGCTTGGTTTTGGCTTGTTAGGTATGGTTAGTTTTTTGTATTATATATTTCTTTCTACCATAATTATTCAAAGGGATGTAAAACATGACTAAATCTTGATTTAAAGATAAGGGGTTGTTGAGGGCTTGATGAGTAACATTGTCTCTTACACAAATTCTTGTGCGAAAGTGAAAGAAGAGGAAGCAATTGAAAATGATTGGTTTATGGATGACAGGGTGACTAATGAAGCTGACTCTGATCACTTGTGCAAGGATACTTCATGAATGGTCATTATTTAGAACCCAAAACCACTCAAATTTATGCCTTTCTCTTCATTAGTAGTTGAATTGAGAAGGCTTCCTCCAAAGGCTCTTTCTAAGAGGGTAGTGACAATCTTCCATGCGAAGAGAATGTCTCGAAAAGGCAACCCACAAGTGAAGTAGCCATTTCAGAGGTGTCGAGGCCCTTTTTTGCATTTGAGTCGGATTTATGATGTGTTAGAACCACCAGGTGGGGTAATAGATCTGATTTGTGTTGAAGTGCCTCTTTCATCATCTCTTCATCTGATTCTTAAGTCCTTGAATCTGTTGTGCCATAAAATCTCTAGTGCACTTCATGCTTCATGTGCTGTCAAGAATACTCTCTTCCTCTTGTGTTACTTTTCTTGTTTGTGACATGATTTCATGCTCCCCGCACCTTTCAAGGTGTTGAACCCATATTTATCCTTGGATCGTGCCCATAGAATAGAATGTGCACAAGAAAAGAAGAGAATACTGATAGAAAAAAGACGGATAAGTTAATGGATTTGACAGTTTTTCTTTAGTAGAAAAAAGAAGTCAAAGGAGGGAGGGAGCGAGAGAGAGAGAGAGAGAGAGAGAAAGAGAGAGAGTAACCCAAGATATTTGCCTCCTGATTTTAGATGTGATAGTGCTGGCTCAGGTGTGCTCAGCTTAAGATCAGTCGCCACCGGGATTTTAGTTTATGTTCGAGCTTCCAGGTATAACTTTTTGGCTCCATGATGCTTAATGATCGTACTTTAACATCTGTCTATGACAACTCTTGGTTACTCGAGAATGCCTTCTAGTCACCTTTATTGGCTCGATCAGGGCCATTGACTTCATGATTATATGTGCAGCTTACTTTGTTTTCTGTACAAATGTTATGTCATTTTTTAGTCGAACTTGTACTCAAATTGATAGCCTTACTCTACTTCGATGCGAGAAATTATTAAATGCATATAAATGCAGATAATTAATCAAAATATTACACACATGAATACATAAACATACCTTTTTTTTCTTGTCAATGCAAAATTGATCTTTTCCACACCTAACAATTTTGCCTTCAGCAAAACTCCAATTCCAAACTAGAGGATTAACAATACTATGCTAATTTAATTCATTGACACAACAATCACCACCACAACAACAACAACAACAACAACAATAATAATAAGGAAAAGTACATACATATGACACAATTATCATGTATTTACAAATCTATCAACTATACTTCTATATTTACATTAAAAATACTTTGGTGTCATGAAATTATGCATGAAAAGATGTATTTCACTTTTAAAAAGTAAATAAAAGTGATATTATAGATGTGATATTAAGTATTTCAGTGCTATGATTCCAAATATAAAAGTTTAGATGCCAGATTTATAAATACTAAAATACATAAGTCATGTGAACTCTATGTAAATGCTCCTAGTAATAATAATTAGGGGTTTTAACGTTGCAGTATAAAACCATCTATTGGAAAATTTCAAGAACAGAAAAATCAAATAATAAATGTGTGTTAGGCAGCCGAACAATTAAAATTTGAATGAAATTCCACTTGAAAGTTACACTAAACTAATTTCACTGGAAAAAGAATTGATATAAAGTCATATTTCATATGGTATTGTATAATATATAGGCAAGAAAGCAAAATAAAATGCACTATATATTTGTTTTATAAGCTATGAATTTGAAGATGAGGGATTAGATTAAAGTAATTATTACCATATCTCTGAATTTAGTTTAGAAAACGTACGGCTTCTATCTTTTCTTTTTTTTTGGTGGTTTTGGTCTCCAAATTCAGAATTCGAATTACATAATATAGGAAAATTTACATACATACCACACAATTCCCATGCATTTACATATCTAACACCCAAAATTTAAGAAACTGTTAATTGCATTTTTTTATGTGATTTTAAAATTTTAGTTGTATGCATGTAAATATCAATGTTTAGGTGTTACATATGTAAATGCATAAATTTTGTGGCATGTATGTAAATATCTCTATAATATATTATTTTTTAGCAAATTGTCTACGTTATGCTTCAAACGCCATTATGAGACTGATGTCATATGAAAATGGTTATATTGCAGTTTTATATTTGTGAAATTAATGGGGCATTTACATACATACCACACAGTTCTTATGTATGTACATATCTAACACCTAAACGTTAATTTTTTTTACTTTAATACCATCCAAATCTTTAATATGACATAAAAAAGCAATCATTTTAACTTTTAAATGTGTGATACATCTTTCTCTTGCATAGGGATGGGTGGCATGTAGGTAAAATCCAAAATTTAGGTATTAGATATGTAAATACATAAGAATTGAGTTGTATCTTTGAAAACAGTTGACCGTCTTCAAATCGAGGATGGATGGGGGGACTTGACTTCTCCTTTGGCTTCCACTCACAGCTCTGTGGGGGCCTCTTCTGGGGGTAACGATCTGATGGTTTGGTTTTAATGACATTATCTTCAGTGTTATTGTGTTTGCTAGTCTTCTCCAACAGTTCGGCCAAACTTTGCATTATGTTGAGGTCATATTGTGACCTCTGTCCCCTCGGGTCTTAGGTTAAGACAACACGTGCCATCTTGTTTTGCAAGACCTTTAACTCCGACATTTCATCCCTTGTTTAATGAGTCACAAGGCTTGCACACTCTTATTGGGCCTCTAAGCCCTTGCAAACTGCGCCAAAAGAGTCTCATGAATTGAGCGAAGCAAGCGATCCCTCCGACCGGTAGTGAGTTGAACCACCTCAAGGCCGATAACCTTATGGTGGTAAAGAACTTTCTTCGATGGGCAACCGGAGAATGCGCTAAAACATTTCTCTCAAACAAAGGGTTGAACTGATCCTAATGACCATCATGCATCATTTGAATCATCTATGTGCCTTTTGTAAATCTCTGTTCCGGTTGCCCATCGAAGAAAGTTTTGCCCTCGAGATGCTTCTCGAGGAGCGTTCAGCCCTTGAGACCTTAGTTCCTACATCTCTCGTTGCACGAACCCCTCCATAAATTCCCTGGTGCATTTCATGCTTACAATATCTCTCTGGTGGCTTTCTTCTTACTGCGTACTTTCCTTCTTGTTCATGACACGACTCCACGCTCAACGCACCTTTCAGGACGTTGAATCCAGAATTGCCCGAGAGACACCTAAGGAATAAAGCATTGTAAGAGAAAGAAAGGCAAAGAGAGCACAATGATAGACAGTAGAAAAAATGTGTTACCTTTATTCGACAAATAACCCTACTTATACACATAGTGGGTACAAATGTGAGATTACATTTATGTGTCCATTTTGTTTGGACAATGAGGGTTATTTTAGTGTTTTTCAAATATGAGATCGATATACCAGCTGGTGGGTATTTCCATATAAGAGACTTCTACGGATTGATCTGGTCTACGGGTAGACCAACTGGTAAGGCCGATGATATTGTGGTTTTTAGAGGATAAAGAATTGAGGGATGAATAGGCCAGTCAACCCAAGACTCGCTCGCATGAATCTTATTGTCATGGTTCCGAGTAGGTAATAACCCCGTCGCTCGATCCTTCCGTCGATCTCTATTTTGTCCTCAGAGAACCGTTAAATTTGTTCAAGATTCATGCCGACACATTTTGGGTATACAATTCATTCTATTATTTACTTTTTTTTTTTCAAAATGTCTGTTCTGAGTAATCTTTGTAATGTGAAGATAAAGGGGCCTTAATTTCTTCAACTGCAGATGTAGTGTGAAGACCCCTTTGCTACAGATGGTTTGCTTGAAATGATGGATGGTTGTGGCAATGGAGGTCATATGGCTGCAAACTCCAACGATCGCCTGAAAGACTCACGACAATTGCAAACTCCAGCGATGGCCTGAAGGGATTCATGACAGTCCCACGGCCGTCTCCCATGGCAGGATTAGCTCGAAAGAGGATGTGCTAAGAAGCACGGTAAATACTTCTTTTAGTTTTTTAGAAATTCCGTCTGTTTTAAAAATCTCAGACATCAATCTTTGCATTTGATGAGTACGAAAATTTAACATATGAAGCCAGAAGATAAAGATACAAGATGCATTTCTATCCTTAAAAAATTACTGCTGCTGCTTTAATAATAAAAGGGGCACCAACATACATACCAGTCAATTCTTGTGTATTTACAGATCTAGCAGCCAAGCTTTTATCTTTTATATTTGCCACCCAAATATTTCCTATCACAACAATAATACCACTATTTTAAATTCTGAAACGTAAAATACGCCGTTTTATGCTAGACATGTAAGAAATTGAAGTCCAGGGGTGGGTTGGATATGTAATTACATATGAATACTGGTATGCTTNATACCACTATTTTAAATTCTGAAACGTAAAATACGCCGTTTTATGCTAGACATGTAAGAAATTGAAGTCCAGTGGTGGGTTGGATATGTAATTACATATGAATACTGGTATGCTGGTAAATAAGGCTGAATGAAGGTTTCTTTAAAGCATTATTGCAGCGAGAAGAGTTTTTAAGCTGTGTGCACAAATTTAGTTAGTGCTGTGGAGTCCAGCGCAGGAAAATCCTTCGTAACAGCAAGAACAGATAGCCCCAATTTCACAGCATCCTCATGGCTTGGTGCCTGCAGTGATTTGATAATAAATTAAAATTCATACATGAAAAAATTAACTGTCATTAGACTTGTTAATGATTTCATCTCGAGCTNGCTTGGTGCCTGCAGTGATTTGATAATAAATTAAAATTCATACATGAAAAAATTAACTGTCATTAGACTTGTAAATGATTTAATCTCGAGCCGATAAGGGGAGTAAAAGAGTTGAACTGAGTTTGGGCCACTTCTGGCTTGAGAATAAGTTTAATCAATTAATCGAGTTTAAACTTAAAACTTGAGCTTAATTCTAAAAGTTTTGAGTAGCTCACAATCCGACTCATTCATTATGAAATTCAAGTAATTGTTATAATAAAATGATAGAATGAATGAGTAATTAAAAGGGACAATAATAAAATCATTCNGAGTTTGGGCCACTTCTGGCTTGAGAATAAGTTTAATCAATTAATCGAGTTTAAACTTAAAACTTGAGCTTAANTATATATATATATATATGTTTTGTTTTGTTCTTGTTCTTGCTAAATTTTAGGGCACTAATGTTTTTTCTGCCATCTGCAGAAAAAATGTCAGGGCAGAAGTTGATTTTTACTTTCAAGGAACATTGGAATCTTGCACTTAATGAGGAAAGGGCATCTCAGGGTGGCTTCATAGACTTTGACTTGGACTTCAGCCAGGTCAACATAGACTATGAGGGTCCCCTGATAGACGTGGTCAGACATCGAGAGAAAGATGGGCTACCGTCGCTGTTAAAGATCAACACTAAAGAGGATTCCTCACTGAAGAGGAAGAAAGTGATAGCACAACATAATCTGATGGAAGAAACTAGTCATCCGTCGTCCATGATAACTGCACCAACAATACATCTAGTAAGTGTTGATGATCATAGACTGTCGATTGCACCGTTAAGAAGAACTCAACACAAAAATGCTAATTGTTGAAAACATAGGGCTTTCCTACATGAAGAGAAAAGATGCTTGAAAGAGGCAAAAAAATTAATTTCCTAAGTGCCATTTTGGGTACTTAAGCACCAGGCACAGGCACTTAAGTGCCCTGTTTCAGCTCTCATAGCTTTGGATTGCCCCAATTAGACCCGATTTGCTCTGGTTTGCTCTGTTTTGGTTTATTTTTGTTCCTATTGCTCAAATCACTCCAAAATCTTCAATTTAATGTATCTATAGCCAAAAACACAAGAAAACATACCTTTCAAGTGAAATATCATTATAAAATGTAGTATAAAAAATAATACATTTTTAGGCACATCACTGCCCCGACGATCTCAGAGGATCCGCACAACAGAATTGGAAAAGATGAACAGAGTTAAAAGATAAGAATCTGAATTCTACAAGGAAATACAAGGAAAATTTTTCAATATATTGAAAGGTCTGGAACTGTACACTAAAGTCTTTTTCTGAAAGTGAAGAAAGAAATATTCTTGACTATGTTTTTGACATGAGGGACAGAGGGCGAGCTCGTCTTCTGATGGAAAGAACTTAATCAGAACCACAAAAATGGATGCGTGGAAAAGTCAGAATAACCATCCAAGTGGTTGTTGCTACAATTTTTCCAAGTATATACAAGGGAACTTCACGGGGATCTTAACACACGATGAGGTGGATCCCTTGCCTTACACAATAAAGTGGATGTTAAAAAGGATGGTAAGATGGAGCATGCTGCCAGTAGACTGCATTCCAAATAGTTGTATAATCAACATTTATGAAGAGGGAGATTGTATTCCCCCACATATAGAACACCATGATTTTGTCAGACCTTTCTACACGGTCTCATTCATGAGTAAAAGTGACATTTTGTTCAGGAAAAAAATTGACGTTGTCAGACCTGGTGAGTTCAGAGGATCAGTTGCAATTCCTCTATCGATGGGTTAGGTACTAATTTTGAAGGGAAATAGAGCGTACCTCGCCAAGCATTGCATTCCAGGGGTACGACACCATAGAGTTTCCATAGCATTGAGAAGGATGGATGGCAGCAAGATGTCATATAAATTTTGACTGAATCTAGAATTGGAGGATCTATATCTGTACGAGCTATGAGATGGTTGTAATTCTAAGTACATACAAAAAGAAATTCTTGTTCTTAAGCGTGGCTTATTAGGTCAGCTTGATCAGGAGCTCATCTCATAGAGGACAGACAAACAGTTTTTTGTCACCTTTTCTACTGCGCCAAAGCAGCATATATGATATGTAGTTAGCATATGTGTTTCTGATATATTCAGCATGATTGTCTCTTTTGATTCTTTCAACGTATATTCAGTCTGTAACACCTGTTTGAAGAAGATAATGAAATTTCATTCAGATTTCAACATATCTGTCAAATTGCCCTTTTGTGCCATGGATATAAAGCCGCAGAACCATACGTTGGTTCTAAATTATAATGAACAAAGAACAAAACAATAAAAAAAAATTTTGATGATTACAAAATTTAATTAAATATCCTTTGAAAAATCAACCAACAAAAATTAAATTTTGAAAAATATATTTTGATATTTAAATGTGATGAAGACAACAAGAAAATAAAATAATAAATTAGCTGAGTTTGTTTCACTTGAGTTTAAGGTTTTTTACTCTTTGCTTGTGCAACACGACTATCTTGGTCTGCACCAATTTCCTCACATCCCCTAGAAGTTTCATATATTGCACAAAGTTTTAAAAATTTTTCTCACTAATGTCAATCTTCACATCTCACATATCTTTGAGCTTAACACCACAAGTTCTCTATACTATTTTCATGATTGTTCTCAGCGTCAGTACCTAAATTCTGATTCCCTTTTTTCGAAATAGGTTTAATAACTCAAATGGAGTAAGGAATTCTATTCTCAATATCTTTGAGATCAATTTAACACCAGCTTAAATAGAGTAAGGCATCTGATTCTCTTTCTAGGGTTGATACCAAAATTTTAATTCTAATCTCTGGGTCAGTACCTAAATTTTGATTCCCTTTTTTGAGATAGGTTTAAGACCACCTTAAATGGAGTAAGGCATTTTATTCTCAATATCATTGAGATCGGTTTAAGACCACCTTAAATGGAGTAAGGCATCATATTTTCCATGTCTTCAAGATCGGTTTAAGACCACCTTATATGGAGTAAGGCATCTGATTTTCTTTATGGGGTTGATACCTAAATTTCAATTCCCATCTTAGGGTCGGTACCTAAATTTGGATTACTTTATTTGAGATCATTTTAAGACCACCTTAAATGGACTAAGGCATCCTATTCTCAATATCTTCGAGATCAGTTTAAGACCCCCTTAAATGGAGTAAGGCATCTGATTCTCTTTCTGAAATTGATACCTAATTTTCAATTCTCATCTCGGGTTCAGTACCTAAATTCAGATTCCCTTCTTTCTAGGTCGATACCTAAATTCTGATTCTCTATCTGAGATTGATACCTAACTTTCAATTCTTATCTCAGGGTCAGTACCAAAATTCTTATTCCCCTCTTTCAAGATCGGTACCTAAATTATGATTCTCTTTCTAGGATTGATACCTAAATTTCAATTCTCGTCTCGGGGTCAGTACCTAAATTCTTATTCCCTTCTTTTGATGTAAGTACCAAAATTTTAATTCTCTTTCTGAGATTGATACCTAAATTTCAATTCCCATTCTGGGGTTAGTACCTAAATTCTTATTCCCTTCTTTCGAGGTCGGTACCTAAATTTTGATTCTCTTTCTAGGATTGATACTTAAATTTGATATCCCATCTCATGGTCAATACCTAAGTTTCGATTCCCTTCTTTCGAGGTCTGTACCTAAATATTGATTCTCTTTCTGGAACTGATACCTAAATTATAATTCTTATCTTGGGGTTAGGACCTAAATTCTAATTCACTTCTTTCGAGGTCGATGCCTAAATTTTTATTCTCTTTCTGGGGTTGATACCTAAATTTCAATTCCTATTTCCACTTTCGGGGTAGGCTTAGATGTTCTATTCACATTTCCACTTTCGGGGTAGGCTTAGACATCCTATTTCAATTTCCACTTCTATAGTAGGCTTTGACGCCCTATTCCCTTTTTCTGAGCTTGTGTTTTCCATTCAATCCTGTTTCCTCGCGTATAATTTCACCTTCTTAAAATCTTATATTAAAATTTAAACTTTCTTTGATATATTCATTTTGAATCAATTTTTTGTTGGGACTGCTAGTTTGCCTAACAATTGTCCCCAAAATCTCCATTTTTTCACCAGTGAGAGTATATGTTTCTCCCCAGCAGAAATAACTGTCACTCAATTCTACACTTCATTCTAGGTTTATTGACTTAGAAATTAGTGTTGGTTTTTTTTTATCTCGTCGGTCAATGCCAATGCGCATGGTGTGCTAGCACAGCACACCACACATATTGGGGGTCCATTTGTTGACCTCACTTTTGGTTGAGGTCTAGTTTCGTTTTTAGTAGCCTAGGGTCTAGCCATATGACTTTTCTATTGACTGTTCCTAGAGTACTATAAAGGGACCCTCACCATTAGAAATTCTAAACTCTTATCTCAACTTGAAGTTCCACATATTGGTATGACCTCTAGCACTTATTAGATGGGGTCAATATGGGGGAGCTCAAGTGGAGTCCCCAACTACTTGGCCTTAGGGTTGACCCTGGGTGTCGGTCTTTAGCTGGTGCATACCCTATCTCTTGCCTGAACATTACACTTCCACTCACTACATTAAGCCTAAGCATGCTTAACTTTGACCCCCTTAACCCTTTGGGAGATTCATGTAGTTGGTCCCAAAGATCTACTAGCCCTAGGCTAAGGTCTAGCTAAGACCAGTGCATAGAGGACCCAAATTAGAAGGTTCCATTAGTCCATAGCTCAAATAGGGTGGTTGGTACCTCAATTTCACCAAAATACCAAACTTGGCATTTTTTCCCCCCAATCTACCCAATGTATCAAAATACCCCAAATTTACCAAAATTACAGAAATATCCTTAGTGGCCCAAACTTTCCCAAAACCCTCAAAATCATTTCAAATGTCTCCAAAACCAATTTGTACCCTTAAATTAAACCCAATTTGTTTAATTTGACTAACTTTGATCAAAAGCCCCAAATTGCCCTTAAAGGCCAATTTTCCCAAATTCACCCTAAATGTCCACCAATTTGATCCAAATACTCTCTAATTTAAATTATAAACTCAAATTCATCATGATCAAACTAAATTCAAACCAAATCCAAGCCCAATTGGCTCACATTCAAGTCCAACTTCAACCGAAATCAAAAAGCTTCAATTTGGCCAAAAACCAAAATCCCACTCAATTGAACCACCAAATCCTTCCAATTGTCCCAATTATGCATCATAAAGTCTTTGAAACATTCCTACACACCAAATTGAACTCTCAATTGACCTTGTTCAAGCTTCAATTTCACTCAATTTCAACCCAAATCCAAAAATTCCCAAATTTTCCCCAAGTTAACCATATGCCAAAATTCCACAAAATTGAATGCCCTAACCTCAAAATTGGCACGCAATTAATGTTGAGAACGCATCATAACATCCCTCCTTACCATTTTGAACCCTCAATTTTGACTTATCCCAACTCTATCCTAACCTAAATCCAAGTCTAACCCAAGATCCCTAAATTGATCAAATGTCCAAATCAATTTAAAATCACTCCAAATCTTTTCCAAACTCTTTGTGACAATCTTCTATATCATATTAATCAATTAATTGGGCTCATTCTCATGGCTATCCCAACCTATACCCAACTTCAAGCCAATTTGACCCAAATTGAGCCCATGCACCAAAATTGACCAACCCATGCCAAATCGATCAAGACAAAGCTTCTACATCCCCATGGAGCCTAGTGACCAAGTTAGACTCACCTAGCCCACCCTAGAAGAGCTATGGACCGACGGTTACTTGATTTAAGTGATTTTACCCATTTTTGGCCTAAATTTTAAATATCTTCTCCATCATTGCTTACCTTTTGGAGTTAATTCTAATAAAGCACCCACTGACCTCCCTGAGCTCAGAGGTGACCAGACCCTGCCCAACCACCACCTCAACCACCAAAAATAGCCAGCCCAAGGGAGCCCAAAATGTTCAAAACCTAAAATTAAACCTCCTGGACTTAGCTCACTCCCATTGGCCATTAGAGCCTTTCTTCCCTCCACCTCAGCATGCTTTAGCACCCAATTCCCGGCCCTGAGCTTCCCCAGGCAGCCATGGCTACAAATGGAGCTCTCCACTGTCAAAGGAGAGAGTTCTGGAAACTTTGGGAAAACTCTGCCAAAATCTCACCTGAGCTTCTTCAAAACTTCATAAGTGTAATGCCTCTGCTCTCAGCCACCCATAAAAACTCTAAAGAGCCAATTTATTCACTAAAATTTGCCCCAAAACCAGTACAAATTTCTCCACAGCTCCACAATGAACCAAAATCCAATTAACTGTGCACAGACCATCCCCTAAGTAAGAGAAGTTGATTCCCCACAAAAGCCTCATCGCGGAGAGCCTCTAACCTCGCTCTAGACCAACACCTGAAATTGAGCTTGATCGAAATCATACCTAGACATTTCACCAGGGCCTAGGACTTCATCTAGAGGTTTGTTGGACCTAATCAGAGCTACCATAACAATCTAATTGAGGCCTCCCCTTTCAAACAAAGGTATTGAACCCAAGCCTATTTTGATTCTTCATACGTATTTACCATATTTCATACTGTATAAGCCATATAAATATGCTTGTCTTGAGTTGATCAAAATTTAGAAACAAACCCATTGCAATTAGGTTAAGTCTAGATGAAGATCTTAAGGTTTTAGTGTGAACGGTTCTCAGGTTTGGACACTCAGGGACAATGAAGGAGAGTCTTATGATTGCTCGTTTATCCAATGGACGAAAGAGGTCAAGTCGGACGAACCTCTGGAATGAAAAGGTGGGTCGCGTGGTAGCTGAGGTGGCTGACAGCGTCGAATAGCAAAGCTTCATACGTAAAGTTTGACACGGATAAGTATGAGGTGGTGTCATGTGTTTAAGTAGAAAAATATAGATTTTTTGGATTTATTTAAATGCCAGAACTTTAAAAATCCATATTTTTCTTTAGAAAAAATCATACAAAAAATAAAAATACCTTCTTACTCAGTGAATAGAGTAAAATAACTTGGACTAAAAAAAAATATTTGTTGACCCTCTGATTTTTAATGAATTAAATACTCTCTTGAGTATTTTAATTCATTATGAGCAAGCATTGCTCACTATGGCTTGAAACTTTGAGGGTTTGTTCCTCATGATATAGGGGATGTTCTCAGACCTCGTCAAGGTCAAAGGGCATCTCTATGCTTCTAATCCTTAATTTTCAAGCTAGGATGGCTATTTTTACTTATTTTAATTATATAAATTAAAATACCACTTGAAAATTATGACAATAATTTTAGTAGGTTTCCTATGACCATAGAAGCTTAGGAAAAATGTCATGATGATTTTAATTATCTTGTACATTTCTATATTTAATTAAATGTATATATCTTGCTTTAATTTATGTAAATTAAATACTAATAAAAATTGACAAAATCAATTCCACACTGTGTATTAAAATCATGTTTACCCATTGTAAAAATTTGAAATTCATTTAACTAAGTTTGAGCACTAAACTTGATTTTCTAAGAAACCATGAATTTTTTGTACAAAAATAATTATATTAAATTAAATACACTTAGGAAAATTAAGAAAAGTATTTTTCTGAGTTTCTTATGATCAGCGGAACTTAGGAAAAATAAAACTTACTTTTGAGAAAAAACTTGAATTTTGAGCTTTGTTTTGAATTTAAAATAATTAAAATACCAAAAATACCAAAATATTTTAAAATGTGTTTACCTGTTCTCTGATCACTTAAAACTCATTATGATATTTTTCCTGATTTTTCTAAGTTAAAATAAATTTTTTTAAGAGCTTATAAATGAATTTTGTCTTAATTTCCTANATCGTATGAGTGTTAAGGAGAGAGGATGGGATGTTTATTGGATTCTGGAACAATTGCATTGCTTGAATAAAACCAAATGGTCCTAAATCCTTATTATTCATACAAGTCTAAATTCCAGGATAAGAAAGATAAATGAAAAGGGTGATCTCATTCTCACTCATACATAAAAGGCCACAATAAACGACAAGCCTCTCATTCAGATAGTGTCACGACCCGACTCAGAGGCTTGGAATTTTTAAGGCGGGAATGGATGATCAGATAGTAAAATTAAAATTCAATTATTTATGCTAAATCAAAGATAAAGAAAAAGCCACTAAAATTTTAAAAATTAAATTAAATAAAAAAAAAATACATTTCTATTTTCTAACCTCATATTTTACCCTCCTCCCAAGATGATGCGCAAGGTAGCTGCTTGGAGTAGTTTATGGATATGGGTTCTTGGATTTATTATTAATTTACTATTGCATTCAATTTGCAAAAGCATTCTTTCTCTTCATTGATGGTTAGCATTAATCTCAATTTTAGCTCCATAATTAAACATTTAAGTGTGCTTAATATTCGAGCCAATCAACCAAACCCAAACATAGAAAGTGGATGACTATATTTT
>JXCR01122864.1:292823-326773 GCA_002079205.1 Phalaenopsis hybrid cultivar | reverse complement strand
AAAACTAAAGTTATGGCATGATCGGAAGATTAACCAGAAAAACTTTGAACCAGGACAAGAAGTTTTGCTTTACAACACTGGGCTAAAATTATTCTCTGGAAAATAGAAGTCTCGTTGGTTAGGACCCTTTACTGTGACTCAAGTTTATACTTACGGAGCCGTTGAGATTGAAGATCAGAAAACTAGAAATAGATTTAAAGTAAATGGACACAGATTAAAATCATATTTTGAGAGTAAAAGACCAAATTTTAAGGAGGTTTTAATGATCAGTCAACCTGAATAACACCTGAATAGGTCAGGCTGACGACGTTAAACCAAGCACTTTATGGGAGGCAACCCATATTTATCTTTACTTTTATTACGATTATAGTAGTTTTTATTTGAAATTATCATTAGTTTGTGGTAGTATTAATGTCTACTAGTATTATTTATCCTTGAATCATCTAAAAAATGGATCCATATAGAAAGATTGGAATGCATTTGAACCAAAGCAAAACTGTGCAATTTTTGCCTTGGGCACTGACAGCGCCCTTGACGCCGCCGACGGCGGGTTTTTCTAGAAAGTCCAGGAAAAATAAATACAGGGCTCGCCGACGGTGCCCTTGACGCCACCGATGGTGAGACCGGCGAGATGGCGGTTTCTAGAGTTTGAATGGCGGTTTTTGGCAGTTTTTGGGCGGGAGTTACCCTTTTAAACTCCCAAATTTGATTCCTAAGATCATATTTCACCCAAAAATGAAGTGAAACTCCACCAATTTTGTTCCTATGACGTCAAATTCCTCTAGCAATCCCAGAATGTAAGTTTTTAATCTGCAAAAGTTTATTAGGTGAAAGCACAGTGAATCTTCAACAAGGTGCTGACAAAGAAAAGATTGATCAAGGAACGAGGATTCATAAATCGCGGATTGAATAATCCCTCTACGGCAATTGAAGAGATGATAGTATGGCAAAGATGGGAAGTGCTATGTTAAACTACCGCCGCCATGGTTGTTCCTGTGGTAAAATAATTTTATGCAAATTTGCACGGAATCAACCAGGGAGTTGTTTATGTGCGAGGTAGATGGATCACATTCACTCCTGCATGGATCAATGAATTATACATGATCGAGAACATTCTTGTCTGCCACTATTCCAACTTCGTCTCGACAAGAGACCAGATGAATGAAATTTACCAATATTTAAAGGATGAAACTGACGACTAGGAAATGAGAGAAAACGGGTATGTTAGTTTTTCTGCGACACTCCTAAATCCCTTTTCGAAACACTAGAACTTTTTCATTTGTGTGAAACTGTTACCGACAATGAAGATCGATACAGTTTCTAAATCAAGTGTTATTTTGAATTACTGCATCCAAAGGGGATTGTCGATCGATATTGAATCAATAATTGTGAAGTTTTTTTAGCCTGATCATTCATGGATCAACTTATGGCTCAGACACCCTTCCACCAATTTTCCTCACTTTGCAGTCAGTTCTAAGTGTCCTACGAAATTTGGGAAAAGGTACTTCTACTGAAAGCCTTTGGACCCAATTGAACCAGCTTTTGAAGATGAAAATGACATGGCCATTATAGTAGATCAATCATCTCAGAATTCACTTTCAGTTTAACCCTTAATTCCTGATAAAACTCTTCTAATCCTGCGCATAATCAAGAAATTGGAGGAGGTACAAAATGTCATGAATGCAATTAATAATATTTATGATTTCTTCAATTATCTAGGCTAGAGGATGAAAGAACATTTTGATCACTATGGACATTTAAAAGATAGTTTGATACGACTGATGAGGAGGATGAAATTGATAGAAGAGGATTCCACTGAAGAATTTCCATACCGACCCTTCTACAACCTCTTTGTTCATGTACAATCACTGGATCATCTCAGAGGAGAATCTAGTACTGAATCTGATGAATAGTCGATTTATCTTACTACCTGTTTGTCTATCTATGCAATTTGATTTGAACTTTGTATTAGCTTTGCTTTAGAATTATGCTTTTAGATCTATGTATAATTGAGACTAGGCATAGGATGTTTTGTTTTCAGCATTTTGAGTGTTGTGGCTTGGATTGTGACGCTGAATTAATGCGTTGAGGTTGAGAAAATACCAAACTTAGGTGTGTTATGTAATGTATATTGTACCCCTTGGAATTTATATATAAACGTGATGTTTTATATTGTGAAAGTTTATCTGTGATAAGTACATCATTTAGTCACTTAAAATTATGTCTATAATTATTGAACGGATGTTGTTAAGGCTTGAAATCGATCGAAATCGCAAAAATGTGGGAATTGAACCAAAATCAATAGAGCCCGACGAGGACGCCCTCAATGCCACCGATAGCAAATTTTTCTCGAGGGTTATGTTTAAAAATTCAATAGAGCGCGCCGACGGCGCCATCAACCCTCTGACGGCAAGCTCTCGAAAAAACACCTTTAATCGCGATTTTGACATGTCAACCAACCTTTAACCGTGATTTTGACCAGCCAACTGCCACTATTCATCATCCCCTTCCTCCTAAAAACACAATTTTCGACCTAGGGCTTGAGAGATCTTGGATTGAGGCAATTTCAAGGCTTTTTTACACCGGATTTGATCATCTCTAGGTAAGAGCTTCACTCCAAGTTAAAAATATTGATTTTTACCATGAATTTCTTCCACATTGAGAAGATCGGAAAATTTTGAGAATGTGAAGAAAATATTGAGAAGAATTTCATGGAAATTAGTGTTAAACTCTTAGAATTACTTTTGGAAGCCATTATTTGCATATTTGAATTATATTTTGGAATTTTTCTATAATTTGATTAGATTTAAATGGCTCCACGTCAAAAGAGATGAATTGATTTCAACGACTCTCTCTTCGTAAATGCAATGGCTCAATCAAGATTTACTTCAGTATTTAAAGGAAAGAAGTGTATACAAGATCAAATCTTTTAGAGTCCGAGGGGACAAAATTGAACGAGTTATTGCTGAGCGGAGGTGGGAAAACATTTTTTACACCACCAATAAAGCTTATGCAAATGTTGTGAAAGAATTCTACGCCAATGTAATCTATTCTAAAGATGGAATCGTTCAAGTGCAGGGATTTCCTATTGAATTTAATGCCGCCCGCATCAACACCTTTTACGATGTCTCAGACTCTTATAGCTGTCATTATGAACCCTTTAGTACGATGGAAGGCCCCCTGAATGATGTGATCAAGCTTCTCACTGATGGGAAAGGAACGTGGAAGATTAAACAATGAGGACGGGTAAATTTTTCCACTTTCCATGCTGAATGCCACCTCTAAAGTATGGCACTTTCATTTCCTCTACTCTGTTACCAACCTATCACCATAGTGAGGTAACTAGAGATAGAGTTATTCTATATTTCCTCTACTCTGTTACCGACTTATCACCATAGTGAGGTAACTAGAGATAGAGCTATTCAAAATTTTTGTATTTAGAATAATACAACTATAAATGTGGGGAGAATTATTTTTAAGAATATATTGACTACTGCCTGGACTGAGACAAGTGGAGGTCTAGGACATCCTGACCTTATTTATGCACTTTGCCAACTTTCTGGAGTGGAAACTGGAGATGAAGAATGGGTTTACCCTAGTAAAGCCAATTTAAAAACTTATGAATCCCATGAGAAATGGAAAACTGGGAGTAGGATATTAGTAAGGCTAATTTGAAGACTTATGAATCCCATGAGAAATGGAGAACTGGGGGTAGAAGATTAGTAAAGCTAATTTGAAGACTTATGAATCCCATGAGAAATGGAGAACTGGGAGTAGAAGATAGAACCTTCTACTAGTAGAGATGTTCCCTCTACAAGTTATGATCTTCCACCTTCTAGTTCCCGTACCCTAGCCTTCTACTAGTAGAGATGTCCCCTCTACAAGTTATGACCTTCCACCTTCTAGTTCCCCTTCTTTGACTGATTTGATGAATGAGTTGACCTTGCAACGGAAGAGCATAGAGTTGATAAATCAAAGGATTGGAGGTTTAGAACGTTGAAATGATTATGATAGTGATTACCTTCAGAGGCACTCAAATTTTGAGGTAGCTTATTACGAAGCTCAGGCTCGACACTATAGAGTTGAGTCTGATGTTACTTTCCCGAAATGCCCCCGATATACTCAGTATCAGCTCAATCCACCTGCTGATCAAGGAGATGAAGACATAGTTTGAGATTTTGATATTTGATGTAATTGATGTACTTGTACTTGTACTTTTATTTTTGTGATCTTTTGTAATAGAAATGGATATTTATGTGTATTTGGACTCTCATTTTTATTATTATGTTGTACTTGGATGATTTTTAATTTTTGTTGTAAAGTTAGTGTTTTAGTTAAATTTGCATGTGTAGTATAATAAATGTTGAGTAGTATTTTGGAATGTAATGTGATTTTTATTTTGCATTTTAATTGTAATTGTTTTATTTAGTATTGTAGTTAGGAAATGTTGTGCTTATTTAATGTTTTAGTTTTATACTTATTTCAAAATTTCATTACCTAGGAAATGTTGTGCTTGTTTAATGTTTTAGTTCAGTACTTATTTCAAAATTTCATTACCCAGCAATTTCTCTAATGATTTATATGTGTAGAAAGCTCCTAATCTTACAAACCAGGTGAAGTAAAAATTTGAGAAGGCCTGCAAAAATTTCAGAATGATGAAAATGCATAAAATACTGAGTGAAGTAAAAATTTGAGAAGGCCTGCAGAAATTTCAGAATGATAAAAATGCCTACAATACTAAGGGTAGAAATTTTGAGAAGGCCTGCAAAAATTTCAGAATGATGAAAATGCCTAAAATACTGAGGATGATTTATATTTAGAGTTTTTCTTTCCATTTGTATTATTTCATATTTAAAAACTTAAGTTTGGGGGAGGGAAGAAAAAGATTAACTATTAGATGTTTTCTATTTAATTATTTTCAAAAAATTATTTATATGATTTTATGTAGTGATTTTAATTCAGTGACTATATTTTTGTAGCTATTTAAATATTATGGTAGATTTAAAGAAATAATTTTGTAATGCAATTTAATTTTGTAACTTAAGATATTTAATATAAGAGAATAAGATTATAGTTAACTATTTAAAGTAAGGGAAATTAGATTTTTAAGTATCAGGAATCTGGAAATAACATTTGAGAAGAAAAGATTGGGGCTCAATGATGTAAAAGCTATGAAATATTTATAAGGTAATGGAATGCTCTGAGTTTTAAATTTAGGAAAAGAAAGGTGATGTTCAAAATCATTAAAGACTATCCATATATAGTAATCCTCACTTGAAAAATGAAAAAATAAAGGATTGAAAATAATCCAAATGAAAAAAAGAAAGAAAAGAAAGAAAGAAAAAATATGAATGTGAGGAGAAGCTTGAGGATATGCGTAATCAAAAATTGGCTTCCCTGGACCTACCTAAAGGGAAAACCTAAATACATTCCTGAACTTATATTTATGGAATAGATCTATTACTAGTAGGGTTCTCATAAAGTTCCTATCATTTGAAAATTCTAAGTGACTTAATATTGCAACATATAGTCATTCTTGAAATGAATAGAAGACTAGAACTCTTAAACTTGGTGACTAGATAATCTTGTAGCTACAGAGTTAATTCAATTACTTGAATTTTTCTGAAAATTTCAATGTGATATTTATTTAAATCAAACTTATAGTATTTCTAAATGAAAACTTTATTACAATAGATCATAACTTTTATATAGTACCAAAATTACTTGAGGACAATTAATAGTTAAGTTTGGGGGATTTTGACCAAAGAAAAATATGTTGAGATTTTCATACCTATTTTATACTTTTTTTGTGGGGGATTTTGACCAAAGGAAAATATGTTGAGATTTTCATACCTATTTTATACTATTTTTTATGATATTTTACTTTAAAGAAAGGTATTTTTGTTTTTTTGTTGTAGGAATGATGAAATAGGGTTATTGGAGCAAAAAGATGCAAAAAGAAGCGAATTTGGAGTGAAAACGACCAAAATGTGAAGAATTGAACTAGGGCGCCGACGACGAGATTTTCCCGACTCCAGAATTAATTCATTAAGAAGGTCCACCGACGGCGCCCTCAAGGCCACCGACGGTGAGCTCGGTGGTTATGTCCAACTAGGCTTTGGATGAGGATAAATTTTGAAGGGATGCTTAGGCAACTCTTGGAAAAACTCATCCACATCTTTAAAGAGAAGACTTTGGTCGAAAATAAAAAAGGAGAGGCTCCAAATTGAAGTGTGAAAAAAGTGTAGAGAGTANTTGGAATTTATATATAAATGTGATGTTTTGTGTTGTGAAAGTTTATTTGTGATAAGTACATCATTTAGTCACCTAAAATTATGTCTATAATGATTGAACGGATGTTGTTAAGGCTTGAAATTGATCGAAATCGCAAAAATCTGGGAATTGAACAGAAATCAATAGAGCCCGCCGACGGCGCCCTCGATGCCACTGATAGCAGATTTTTCTCGAGGGTTATGTTTAAAAATTCAATAGAGCGCGCCGACGGCGCCATCGACCCTCTGACGGTGAGCTCGCGAAAAAACACCTTTAACCGCGATTTTGACCTGTCAACTACCACTATTCATCATCCCCTTCCTCCTCAAAATGCAATTTTCGACCTAGGGCTTGAGAGANTTGGTATAAATAACATTACTCAATATCCTTTCCATGAGTTGTGACTGAGAATCATATCCAGAAGTCTGACCCTCTGATGTAGAAGCATGTGAAGTAGAAGCTCTTGATGTAGAGGCAGCAGAACTACGGAAGAATCCACCCTTCCAACCAAAAATAGAATGATGTGAATAAGTCTTCACATTCACACTGGTAATGGGCTTCAGTGGTTGAAAGATCTCCTCCCAGCTATCATATCTAACACCAGCCTGCTCGCATAAAGAAAAGATCAAGGAGCAGCGGTAGCAGAACTGGTAATAACTCCATAAATTAGTCCTCCAATATCAATAGGCTTGGACTGCTGAATTAAGTAGTTCAAGTTTGCTCTATATTGAGTCACTTCACTTAAATGATTTGTAGGCAGCAGACAAGCAGAAATAAAACAATGTCATGCCTTTGCAGTGGCATCCAACATTGAAGTAGAAAAGTTTACTCTTCTTTCATTCATAATCTTTGATAACCCTCTCCCAGGAGTCAAAGATGAAATAATCTCATCTAGCTCCTCCTCAGTAGGACTATAGTTTGACTAAAAACACAAAGTACTTGGGGGTAAATGATAAAACTGATTAATTACCTCAAGACAAAATGGTATTGTCTTCCCACTCACTATGACTCCTTCTTCATCAACCTCAGAGAGATTATCATGGAACTCTCGTACCACATAAATCACGACGACAGTAGCAAAATAACAGAACTGCTCCCACTGGCGGCTAACAATCAACTCTTCTACAGCTCCTCCCAGACTTTTGAAACATCGCTCAGGAATTAATTTCCTCAAATGCAGTGCATCGTTGTATCAATCCTGAGCTCTCAAACTGACAAATTTACTTGAATTGAATGGAGCTTTTTCCCTTGCTTCTCTTCATTCTTAGGTCATTTTTCTAAAAAATGTATAAAATTCAAATAAATTCCACAATCAACTCCAATTCACTAAATTCAACTCCTAAAAGCTTAAGCTAATAAAGCAATGCATTGTCCATCAATTTTTCTCATATGTTCACCGTTAATAGTGATTATCAGGTAGCTCATGAATGTGCTCAAAATACATTGTGAAAATCAATAATTTTGCGTATAAGTGAAGCTCTTACCTTAAGAAGATCAAATCTAACAAATTTTCCTTGAAACCACCAAGAAATCTTCACTTAAGATGATGTCCTAGCTCTCCGAATCGTGAAAACCGAAGGTAGGAGATGAATTTGGGGAAAAAATGGAGATTTTTTCCCAAAAATTCACCTAAAATCATTCGAGAACTAGGTTTCATGAACTGGCACTTAAGTGTGAATGGTTCGGCGCTTAGGCACCCGTCTTTCTGTTTAGACAGTGCTTAAGCGCGGGTTTTGGCACTTAAGCGCCTGTACAAAAATTTTGATTTTTTTAATTTAAGTGAAATGCACGTCTAGCCTAAGTCAACCAACTCTATATGGTCTTAAAACACTATAACAACTATTTCCTCCCCTCTTATCTCTTCTCTTACTCAAGATTCTTCAATCTTAACTAATTCGATTCAACACTAAATAACACAAAATTTCACACAAACAAAGCATTTATATTACTTCACGAATAATTACAAACACTTTCAAATATATAGATTCTCAATCCAAATAATCTTGGATGAGATAATTCCTAAACATAATACTAGATCTTAATAACATAAAACACACATTGAAAAACTTAACATAAACAAACACTACACACTTAAACATTAAATCATGAACTTAATTCCACTGTCTAGTTCAAGGAACAAATTATGGCCTATCGTTAGTCTCTCCATCAGCATTTGGAACATATATCTAAAAGAATAGACGATGATTAATAACTCTGGTTGAATCTTCTTCAATTCACTTGTTCTTCAGATACATTGTCTTATCTGCTTCTTCTATAAAACTCGTATGGCTAAACTGCATTTTTAAGTTGCCATCCCATGTGATCTAGATTTGCGTTAACTTCCATCAGTTTTGCTTCAATTGAAGCCATGTTAGCCTCGATTTTAATGATTTTCTATGTTATTCCTTCGATACTAACGGCTAGGAAACTATTATACATCTCTTGTGCACTCTGAATAATAAACTTCTTTCTCATTACTTTCTCCTTCTTCTTCAAATCACTCTCTCATAAGACATTTTTCAAAAACTTGCTCTTTTACTTAAAATTCAGGGTTAAATGGAGGTGTGGTGAAAATCTTTACATAACCCTTCTATTTATAGGCTTATAACTTTTCCTATAACTCCTAAGCAGGTCTTAGAACTGCTCTCACATGTTCAAGTTAACCAATTTGCAGTTAAATCTTCTAGAAAATAAATTCACACATGTTTTTTAACTATCACGCTTAAGCGACAAATTTTAGTACTTAAGCGCGGGTTCTCAATTTAGTATAGGTCAAATTAACGTCCAAAGATTCGTTCTAACATGTTTAAGTCATCTTTTAAGGTCTTAGAATAATCACTAACTCAATATATGGTCAAAATACTATAAGAATTTTCTAAATCACCCACAACAACATAAAAATAAAAACACAGATAACTATGGGTTTCCTCCCACAAAGGGCTTAGTTTAAATTCATCAGCCCAACGTAACCAGTGCTTATTCTGGTTGACCCAACATTAGAAAATCATTTAATTTAATTTGGTCACCTAAAAAGTAAGATTTCAGCCTGTGACCATTTACTTTGAATATTTTATTAGTTTTAGGATCTTTGATGTCCACAGCTCCATAAGGATAAACTTTCATTAAAACAAATGAGCCCATCCACCTGGACTTAAGTTTGCCTATAAATAATCTCAACCTTACATTATAAAGTAAAACTTATTGCTCTTGCTGAAAATTTTTAGTAAGAATCCTCCAATCATACCACATCTTCATCTTTTCTTTGTAAATCTCAGCACTTTCATAAGATTCATTCTTATCTCTTCAAGCTCATTCAATTGCAATAGCATCTTCTCACTAGCATCTTTCAAATTGTAATTAAATTTTTTAATCGCCAAATATGTTTTATGTTCAAGTTCAACTGGTAAGTGACACACTTTCCCAAATATTAGACTGTATGGGGACATTCATATAGGAGTTCTGTATGCAGTCCTATAAGCCCATAAAGCATAATCAAGTTTAGCTGACCAATCCATTTTAGTTGGATTTATAATTTTTTCCAATGTTCCTTTAATTTCACGATGGACTAATTCAGCCAAACCACTTGTCTGAGGATGATAAGAAAGAGCAATTTTATGGTTTATATGATATTTCTTTAATAAATTCTCCATTATTGCATTTCTGAAATGACTTCCCCCATCAGTTATGATTACTCTCGGCATCCCAAATCTACAAAATATATTTGTTCTTAAAAACTTTTCAACACTTTGAGCATCACATCAAGGTAAAGCAACAGCTTCTATCCATTTGGATACATAGTTTACTACTAACAATATATATTAATTTCTGAAAGATGGTATAAGTGGTCCCATGAAATATATTCCCCAAACATCAAATATCTCAACTTCTAACACATAATTGAGGGGCATCTCATTCCTCCTAGAAATATTGCCTACTCGTTGGTATTGATCACAAGTTTTGATTTAAGCATTAACATCTCAAAAAATTATAGGCCAATAAAATCCATACTGTAAAATTTTGTATGTTTTTTTATCAACACCAAAATGTCCCCCAAAATCAGAATTATGACATTTTTGGATAATTTCATAAGTTTCTTCTAAATGCACACATCTTTGAATAATAAGATTATTTCCTTATTTATATAAAAATGGGTCATCCCAATAATAAGTCTTAGCTTCAGGTACAAATTTCCTCTTCTGTTGGTATGTCATTCCATATGGTATAATACCACTAAAAATGAAGTTCATAATGTCAGCATATCATGGAACACAACACCCATTAACATTGAACAATTTTTCAACTAGAAAATGTTCATTAATTTCTTTTTCAAAATAAAGTGGTTTTTCAAATTCAAGCCTGGACAAACGATCAGTAATTTGATTCTCAGCTCATTTCCTATCTACTATTTCAAAGTCTAATTCTTGCAAAAGAAGAACCCATCTTATCAGTCTAGCTTTTGCATCCTTCTTTTTCATTAAATACTTAATAGCAGAGTGATTTGTATGCACTATACATTTAGTTCCAATTAAGTATGATCTAAATTTATCAAAAGTTTATACTACTGCTAATAACTCTTTCTTAGTTGTGGTATAATTAATTTGAGCTTCATTAAGAGTTCTACTAGCATAGTACATAACTTTGAAAATATTATCATGCTTTTGTCCTAAAACAGCTCAAATAGCATAATCACTAGCATCGCACATGAATTCAAAAGGTTTTTCCCAATCTGGTGAAATAATAATTGGTGCAGTGACTAATTATTCTCTTAATAAGCTTTTAAGCACTCTTTATCAAAATTAAAAATTACATCTTTTTCAAGAGAATGGCATAGAGGCTTAGCAATTTTTTAAAAGTCTTTCATATATCGCTTGTAGAATCGAGCATGTCTTACAAAATTCCTAATTTCCTTCACACTTTTTGGTTGAGGTAAATTAGCGAGCACTTAAATTTTTGCAGGTTCTACTTCCATACCATTTTCTGAAATTTGATGTTCCAAACCTATTCCTCCTACTACCATAAATTATCATTTTTCCCAATTAAGGACTAAATTTGTTTCTTCACAGTTCTTAGAAACTTTTGATAATTTTTTAAACATGAGTCAAATGAAGTTCCAAACACTAAAAAATCATCCATAAGAAGTTCAATCCCTCCTTCAATTACATCACAAAAAATAGTCATCATGCATCTTTGAAATATAGCGGGTGCATTACCAAAACCAAAGAGCATTCTTCTAAAAGCAAATGTACCATAAGGACTGGTAAAAGTTGTTTTCTCTTGATCCTTAGGAGTTATTTGTATTTGGTGATACCCAGTATATTCATCCAAAAAATAAACGTATTTAAGCCCATCTAGTCTATCCAGCATTTGATCTAGAAAGCGTAGTGGAAAATGATCTTTCCTAGTTGCAAGGTTTAATTTTCTATAATCAATGCATATTCTCCATCCTGTGACTTGTCTTATTGGTATTAACTCATTATGTTCAGTCAAATTCACAGTCACCCCTCCTTTCTTAGGAACGCAGTAAATTGGACTAACTCATGCATTATCTAAAAAACGGTAGATAATTCCAGCATCTAACACTTTAAAGTTTCTTTCTTAACAACTTCTTTCATAATAGGGTTCAATCTCCTTTGAGAATTAGCCCTGGTTTGCAATTCTCTTCCATATAAATTCTATGAATACAAATTGAAGGACTGATTCCTTTTATATCAGCAATTGTCCATCTAAAGGCTTTCTTATAACTCCTTAAAGTTTTCATCAAACTCTCTTCTTCTTCTGTAGTTAATTTTGAGGAAATTATAATAGGTAATGTAGAGGAATCACCTAAAAAGGCATACTTCAAATGTACAAGAAGTAACTTCAACTCAAGCTTGGGAGGTTTTTCAGTTGATAGACAAAAAGATGTAGATTTTTCTTTTGTTGCCAAAACTTCAAAACTCTCTCCAACATAATTTGAATATTTCTTATATAAGTCTTCATAATGATCCAATTCCTCTTCTTGCTCGTATTTCAACTCTTTCATTTTTTATTTTTCTTCATAAGTTGCTTTGAAATGGCATTCACTTAAGTATCTTATAACATCCATTTTATAGCATTCATCATCTTTACCTTTTGCAAGGTATTTCATTGATTTGGAAATATTAAATGTAATTGTTTGATCATTGATGCGCATAGTTATTTCTTCTTTTTGCACATCTATCATTGCTCTTCTTCTAGCTAGGAAAGGTCTCCCCAAAATGATAGGTATCTCCTTATCTTNTGGAAGTTGGGTGCAAATAAATAGGGAAATAAAATTATCGGGCGTAGAATTAGAGATTTTAGAGTTAAAGACTAAAGTCCCCAATTCGGTCCTATCATTTAGGTGCTGAAGTGTAGATGTTAGCCCTAGGCGAGGGGAACATGGGAGCTCCATAGTGAGAGCTGGTATCCTCCCAGCCTAGCCGCAGATTCAGTAAACAAGCGTAGGATTAGTTAACATTCTTTATGCCTGGACGAAAGGGTAAAGAATAAGTATGCTCCTATTTGGCACAATATAATTTGAACTAATTCACTTTATCCATTCACTATAATTTCTTGACAAGGAGAAGGATGTTTTCTTATATATTAAATATCACATTAAAAACTTCATTAGTATATTTAGTTATTTAATAGTTATTAAATTGCATATTTATTTCAATTGCCTATTAGTGACAGATAAGCAAATTGAATTCCATTACTGTGATTAAATTATTGTTTTTCTAAAGTCTTAGTTCGTAGTTCTAATATTACTTCCTGTGAGATCGATATCTAGGACTCCATTAGAGCTTTATATTATTTGAGTGATACGTATACATGTGTTAATAAGTGTGACTTTACAATTATTGAATATTTTATGCACACACCTTTATCAAATATATAACAGTTATTAAGTTTTGGTACAGTTGCTGAGAAAATAAATCTTTTAGCAGCAGTATTAATTACTTATATTTTTAAGCATATATAAAATTGCGGTCACCTAGCTCTTAGGTGCGGAGCCCCTAGCGCTTAGGCGTCAGACTTGGGCGCTTGGGCACCCCAGTTTATTTTTGCACTTTTCTTAATTTTTGCTCCAAATTTGATCATTTTTTACTCCTTTTAGCATTTTTTATCCATTTGATTGTACCTGCAATAAAAACACACAAATACCTTTCATTAAAGCGCAATATCTCAAAAATAGGTATAAAAATGTGTATAAAAATATTATATATTTTAGGTGTCCTCAAGTGACCTTTCAATATTTAAAAACTAACATTAGTAAATAATGTATATGATTTTCTTTAGGAGTTACCAAAATTTTGATGAACAAATATAGTAGTTCAATTTAGAAAAAAAAATATTAGTAAATTAGACCAACTTAAAGTTTAGAAAATTTTAATGTTAAGAAATATGAAAATTTGAGTTCCTATCTAATTCAGAAATATTATAGATTTTTCAAATATAGAGTTTTGGCATATTATCATCTCCACTTAAAAATGTTTATTAAGCATAGTCTTACTCGCTTTATTATATCCTTAAGCTTAAGAGTTTCTCAAGTCTTATACTTTAAAAGATCAGATGTGGNAATACCTTTCATTAAAGCGCAATATCTCAAAAATAGGTATAAAAATGTGTATAAAAATATTATATATTTTAGTTGTCCTCAAGTGACCTTTCAATATTTAAAAACTAACATTAGTAGATAATGTATATGAGTTTCTTTAGGAGTTACCAAAATTTTGATGAAGAAATATAGTAGTTCAATTTAGAAAAAAAATATTAGTAAATGAGACCAACTTAAAGTTTAAAAAATTTTAATGTTAAGAAAAATGAAAATTTGAGTTCCTATCTAATTCAGAAATATTATAGATTTTTCAAATATAAAGTTTTGGCATATTATCATCTCCACTTAAAAATGTTTATCAAGCATAGTCTTACTCACTTTATTATATCCTTAAGCTTAAGAGTTTCTCAAGTCTTATACTTTAAAAGATCAGATGTGAAACCAATTTTTGATTAGGCACTAATCCTCAAGCATCTCCTCCCTTTTTTAACTTTTTCTTTTCTTTTCTTTTTCTTTTTCTTTTTATTTTTCTTTTTCTCGGGCAAGGATTACTATATCTGGATAGGCCTTTAATGGTTTTAAACTCTACTCTTTCTTTCCTAAAGCAAAGAGTTCATATTTTTCTTTCACTTAAAAACATAATAATAGTTTTGAAAATTAATTTTAATAAAAGAAATTTAAGTTTTGAAAATAAAAGGTCTAAATTTCTAACTTTTTTCAAAAATACATTTTTTTCCTACTAAAGATAGTTACACAATACTTAGAATTTTCCCAATAAAAATTTTATCTAAATTCTCTTACTCATTTTTAAAATTAAAATTTTACTTCCCTAATACAACTTCATATAAATAATCATTTCTCAAATCAAAATCAAAGTTATTTGAAATACATTTAAGAACAAATACTTTGAAGTTTTTTAAAAAAATTTTCATCCCCTAAACTTAAATTTTTAATAAAAATAAAAACATTTTAGCATCATATATAAATAAGCAGAAATGAAAACTAACTATAACATGCTTGGAAGAATTTTTATATCCTAATTATGCAAGTACAAAAATTAAAAAAAGGAGTAAAAATTTACTTGATCAAATTTTAATTTTCTTAACATATAGAGATTCATCAGACTTCTATGGAGTGGAGTATAACATAAATGGAAATAAACACACTAAAAAACATACATGACTGCGACATAAAGAAAAATAACTGCTGGTAAATTGAAAATTTTAAACATGTAGATTTAAGTAGCAAGTTAGCTAAATTCTAAACATTTCTAAGATTCCACNACATAAATGGAAATAAACACACTAAAAAACATACATGACTGCGACATAAAGAAAAATAACTGCTGGTAAATTAAAAATTTTAAACATGTAGATTTAAGTAGCAATTTAGCTAAATTCTAAACATTTCTAAGATTCCAAAATTAAGTTCAACAAACACTAACTAAATACAACAACACAATTAAAACAATTACTACCACTAAAACATACTAACTAAACACAAATACATCACGGTAGGTACACAAAACAAAACACAACATAACAAAAACTAGTATTCTTTACAATCACAATTACAAACATAACAAAAAGTACATAATAAGAGTACCAACAACAGTTCATAACAATACAAAAACTGAAAACATAAAATATAACTAAAGGTCCAAACTAATCATCACCCTCTTCTTCATTCACTATCATCACTATGACNATACAACAACACAATTAAAACAATTACTACCACTAAAACATACTAACTAAACACAAATACATCACGGTAGGTGTACAAAACAAAACACAACATAACAAAAACTAGTAGTCTTTACAATCACAATTAAAAACAACAAAAAGTACAGAATAAGAGTACCAACAACAGTTCATAACAATACAAAAACTGAAAACATAAAATAGAACTAAAGGTCCAAACTAATCATCACCCTCTTCTTCATTCACTATCATCACTATGAAAAATAGATGTAGGTTCATATGATGGATATCTGGGATACTGAGGAAATACTACGTCCTGATTACCTCTATTGAGATGCTCCATAGCTATGTTGTATTCCTCCTCATAATCACTTTGTCTCTTCTTATACCCATCCATATGCTTTGCAAAATGCTCTAAATTTGATACCTGATCATTGGTATAAATAACATTACTCAATATCCTTTCCATGAGTTGTGACTGAGAATCATATCCAGAAGTCTGACCCCCTGATGTAGAAGCATGTGAAGTAGAAGCTCTTGATTTAGAGGCAGCAGAACTACGGGAGAATCCACCCTTCCAACAAAAAATAGAATGATGTGAATAAGTCTTCACATTCACACTGGTAATGGGCTTCAGTGGTTGAAAGATATCCTCCCAGCTATCATATCGAACACCAGCCTGCTCGCATAAAGAAAAGATCAAGGAGAAGCGGTAACAGAACTGGTAATAACTCCATAAATCAGTCCTCCAATATCAATAGGCTTGGACTGCTGAATACAGTAGTTCAAGGTTGCTCTATATTGAGTCACTTCACTTAAATGATTTGTAAGCAGCAGACAAGCAGAAATAAAACAATGCCATGCCTTTGTAGTGGCATCCAACATTGAAGTAGAAAAGTTTACTCTTCTTTCATTCATAATCTTTGATAACCCTCTCCCAGGAGTCAAAGATGAAATAATCTCATCTAGCTCCTCCTCAGTAGGACTATAGTTTGACTAAAAACACAAAGTACTTGGGGGTAAATGATAAAACTGATTAATTACCTCAAGACAAAATGGTATTGTTTTCCCACTCCTTATGACTCCTTCTTCATCAACCTCAGAGAGATTATCATGCAACTCTCGTACCACATAAATCACGACAACAGTAGCAAAAAAACCAGAACCGCTCCCACTGGCGGTTAACAATCAACTCTTCTACAGCTCCTCCCAGACTTTTGAAACATCGCTCAGGAATTAATTTCCTCAAATGCAGTGCATCGTTGTATCAATCCTGAGCTCTCAAACTGACAAATTTACTTGAATTGAATGGAGCTTTTTCCCTTGCTTCTCTTCATTCTTAGGTCATTTTTCTAAAAAATGTATAAAATTCAAATAAATTCCACAATCAACTCCAATTCACTAAATTCAACTCCTAAAAGCTTAAGCTAATAAAGCAATGCATTGTCCATCAATTTTTCTCATATGTTCACCGTTAATAGTGATTATCAGGTAGCTCATGAATGTGCTCAAAATACATTGTGAAAATCAATAATTTTTGCATATAAGTGAAGCTCTTACCTTAATAAGATCAAATCTAACAAATTTTCCTTAAAACCACCAAGAAATCTTCACTTAATATGATGTCCTAGCTCTCCAAATCGTGAAAACCGAAGGTAGGAGATGAATTTGGGGAAAAAATGGAGATTTTTTCCCAAAAATTCATCTAAAATCATTCGAGAACTAGTTTTCATGAACTGGCACTTAAGTGTGAATGGTTCGGCGCTTAGGCACTCGTCTTTCTATTTAGGCAGTGCTTAAGCACGGGTTTTGGCACTTAAGCGCCAGTATAAAAATTTTGATTTTTTTTAATTTAAGTGAAATGCACGTCTAGCCTAAGTCAACCAACTCTATATGGTCTTAAAACACTATAACAACTATTTCCTCTTGTCTTATCTCTTCTCTTACTCAATATTCTTCAATCTTAACTAATTCGATTCAACACTAAATAACACAAAATTTCACACAAACAAAGCATTTATACTACTTCACGAATAATTACAAACACTTTCAAATATATAGATTCTCAATCCAAATAATCTTGGATGAGAAAATTCCTAAACATAATACTAGATCTTAATAACATAAAACACACATTAAAAAACTTAACATAAACAAACACTACACACTTAAACATTAAATCATGAACTTAGTTCCACTCTTTAGTTCAAGGAACAAATTATGGCCTATCGTTAGTCTCTCCATCAGCATTTGGAACATATATCTGAAAGAATAGATGATGATTAATAACTTTGGTTGAATCTTCTTCAATTCACTTGTTCTTCAGATACATTGTCTTATCTGCTTTTTCTATAAAATTGGTATGGCTAAACTGTATTTTTAAGTTGCCATCCCATGTGATCTAGATTTGCTTTAACTTCCATCAGTTTCGCTTCAATTGAAGTCATGTTAGCCTCAATTTTAATGATTTTCTATGTTATTCCTTCGATACTGACGGCTAGAAAACTGTTATGCATCTCTTGTGCACTCTGACTAATAAACTTCTTTCTCATTACTTTCTCCTTCTTCTTCAAATCACTCTCTCATAAGACATTTTTCAAAAACTTGCTCTTTTACTTAAAATTCAGGGTTAAATGGAGGTGTGGTGAAAATCTTTACATAACCCTTCTATTTATAGGCTTATAACTTTTCCTATAACTCCTAAGCAGGTCTTAGAACTGCTCTCACATGTTCAAGTTAACCAATTTGCAGTTAAATCTTCTAGAAAACAAATTCACACATGTTTTTTAACTATCACGCTTAAGCGACAAATTTTAGTACTTAAGCGCAGGTGCTCAATTTTAGTATAGGTCAAATTAACGTCCAAACATTCGTTCTAACATGTTTAAGTCATCTTTTAAGGTCTTAGAATAATCACTAACTCAATATATGGTCAAAATAATACAACAATTTTCTAAATCACCCACAACAACATAAAAATAAAAACACAGATAACTATTGGTTTTCTCCCACAGAGGGCTTAGTTTAAATTCATCAGCCCAACGTAACCAGTGCTTATTCTGGTTGATCCAACATTAGAAAATTATTTAATTTAATTTGGTCACCTAAAAAGTAAGATTTCAGCCTCTGACATTTACTTTGAATATTTTATCAATTTTAGGATCTTTGATGTCCACAGCTCCATAAGGATAAACTTTCATTAAAACAAATGAGCCCATCCACCTGGACTTAAGTTTGCCTATAAATAATCTCAACCTTGCATTATAAAGTAAAACTTATTGCTCTTGCTGAAAATTTTTAGTAAGAATCCTCCAATCATACCACATCTTCATCTTTTCTTTGTAAATCTCAGCACTTTCATAAGAATCATTCTTATCTCTTCAAGTTCATTCAATTGCAATAGCATCTTCTCACCAGCATCTTTCAAATTGTAATTAAATTCTTTAATCACCCAATATGTTTTATGTTCAAGTTCAACTGGTAAGTGACACACTTTCCCAAATATTAGACGGTTTGGGGACATTCATATAGGAGTTCTGTATGCAGTCCTATAAGCCCATAAAGCATAGTCAAGTTTAGATGACCAATCCATTTTAGTTAGATTTATAATTTTTTCCAATGTTCTTTTAATTTCACGATTGACTAATTCAGCCAAACCACTTGTCTGAGGATGATAAGAAAGAGCAATTTTATGGTTTATATGATATTTCTTTAATAAAGTCTCCATTATTGCGTTTCTGAAATGACTTCCCCCATCAGTTATGATTTCTCTTGGCATCCCAAATCTACAAAATATATTTGTTCTTAAAAACTTTGCAACACTTTAAGCATCACATCAAGGTAAAGCAACAGCTTCTATCCATTTGGATACATAGTTTACTACTAACAATATATATTAATTTCTGAAAGATGGTATAAGTGGTCCCATGAAATATATTCCCCAAACATCAAATATCTCAACTTCTAACACATAATTGAGGGGTATCTCATTCCTCTTAGAAATATTGCCTACTCGTTGGTATTGATCACAAGTTTTGATTTAAGCATTAACATCTCTAAAAATTATAGGCCAATAAAATCCATACTGTAAAATTTTGTATGTTTTTTTATCAACACCAAAATGTCCCCCAAAATCAGAATTATGACATTTTTGAATAATTTCATAAATTTCTTCTAAATGCACACATCTTTGAATAATAAGATTATTTCCTTATTTATATAAAAATGGGTCATCCCAAAAATAAGTCTTAGCTTCAGGTACAAATTTTCTCATCTGTTGGTATGTCATTCTATATAGTATAATACCACTAAAAATGAAGTTCATAATGTCAGCATATCATGGAACATAACACCCATTAACATTGAACAATTTTTCATCTATAAAATGTTCATTAATTTCTTTTTCAAAATAAAGTGGTTTTTCAAATTCAAGCCTGGACAAACGATCAGTAATTTGATTCTCAGCTTCTTTCCTATCTACTATTTCAAAGTCAAATTCTTGCAAAAGAATAACCCATCTTATCAGTCTAGCTTTTGCATCCTTCTTTTTCATTAAATACTTAACAGCAGAGTGATTTGTATGCACTATACATTTAGTTCCAATTAAGTATGATCTAAATTTATCAAAAGCTTATACTACTGCTAATAACTCTTTCTCAGTTGTGGTATAATTAACTTGAGCTTCATTAAGAGTTCTACTTGCATAGTACATAACTTTGAAAATATTATCATGCTTTTGTCCTAAAATAGCTCAAATAGCATAATCACTAGCATCGCACATGAATTCAAAAGGTTTTTCCCAATCTGGTGAAATAATAATTGGTGCAGTGACTAGTTATTCTCTTAATAAGCTTTTTGGCACTCTTTATCAAAATTAAAAATTACATCTTTTTCAAGTGAATGGCATAGAGGCTTAGCAATTTTTTAAAAGTCTTTCATATATCGCCTGTAGAATCGAGCATGTCTAAAAAAATTCCTAATTTCCTTCACACATTTTGGTTGAGGTAAATTAGCGAGCACTTAAATTTTTGCAAGTTCTACTTCCATACCATTTTCTGAAATTTGATGTTCCAAACCTATTCCTCCTACTACCATAAATTGTCATTTTTCCCAATTAAGGACTAAATTTTTTTCTTCACAGTTCTTAAAAACTTTTGATAAATTTTTTAAACAAGATTCAAATGAAGTTCCAAAAACTAAAAAATCATCCCTAAAAAGTTCAATCCCTCCTTCAATTACATCACAAAAAATAGTCATCATGCATCTTTGAAATGTAGCGGGTGCATTACCAAAACCAAAGAGCATTCTTCTAAAAGCAAATGTACCATAAGGACTGGTAAAAGTTATTTCTCTTGATCCTTAGGAGTTATTTGTATTTGGTGATAACCAGTATATTCATCCAAAAAACAAAAGTATTTAAGCCCAGCTAGTCTATCCAGCATTTGATCTAGAAAGCGTAGTGGAAAATGATCTTTCCTAGTTGCAAAGTTTAATTTTCTATAATCAATGCATATTCTCCATCCTGTGACTTGTCTTATTGGTATTAACTCATTATGTTCAGTCAAAGTCACAGTCACCCCTCCTTTCTTAAGAACGCAGTAAATTGGACTAACTCATGCACTATCTATAATACGATAGATAATTCCAGCATCTAACACTTTAGAGTTTCTTTCTTAAAAACTTCTTTCATAATAGGGTTCAATCTCCTTTGAGAATTAGCCCTGGTTTGCAATTCTCTTCCATATAAATTCTATGTATATAAATTGAAGGACTGATTCCTTTTATATCAGCAATTGTCCATCTAAAGGCTTTTTTATAACTCTTTAAAGTTTTGATCAAACTCTATTCTTCTTCTGTAGTTAATTTTGAGGAAATTATAATAGGTAATGTAGAGGAATCACCTAAAAAGGCATACTTCAAATGTACAGGAAGTAACTTCAACTCAAGCTTGGGAGGTTTTTCAGTTGATAGACAAAAAGATGTAGATTTTTCTTTTGTTGTCAAAACTTCAAAACTCTCTCCAACGTAATTTGAATATTTCTTATATAAGTCTTCATAATGATCCAATTCCTCTTCTTGCTCGTATTTCAACTCTTTCATTTTTTATTTTCCTTCATAAGTTGCTTTGAAATGACATTCACTTAAGTATCTTATAACATCCATTTTATAGCATTCATCATCTTTACCTTTTACAAGGTATTTCATTGATTTGGAAATATTAAATGTAATTGTTTGATCATTGATGCGCATAGTTATTTCTTCTTTTTGCACATCTATCATTGCTCTTCTTGTAGCTAGGAAAGGTCTCCCCAAAATGATAGGTATCTCCCTCCATATCTAGCACAATGAAATCAACAGGAAAGATAAATTGATCCACTTTCACTAAGACATTTTCTATAACTCCTTTAGAATATGATATTGAATGATCTGCTAACTACAGAGTTACAGTAGTAGGGTTTATTTCTTCTAATCCCAATATTTTAAAAATTAATAATGGCATAAGGTTGATGCTTGCTCCTAAATCACATAAAGCATTCCCATAAAATATGTCTCCTATTGCACATGGAATTGTGAAGCTACCAAGATCTTTAGGCTTTTTAGGAAGCTTTTTCAAAATTATAGCACTGCACTCCTCACTAAGTGCAACAGTCTCATTATTTTAAAACTTACTTTTTCTGTTAAGAATATCCTTCATAAACTTCACATAGCTTGACATTTGTTCTAGAGCTTCAGCAAATGGAATATTAATTATACGCTTCTTAAAAATTTCAAAAAATTTTGAAAACAGCTTATCCAACCTTTGTTGTCGAAGCCTCTAAATAAATGGAGGTGCTGGTTTTTACAAATCAACTTTAAGAGGAGAAATAGATCTCTCTAAATCTTTCAATGCATCTTCTTCTGGTTTTTCAATATCTTCCCTCTCTACTTCAGTCTCTTTTTGAGCTCTACCATCCAATTCTCTTCCACTTCTGAGTTGAACGGCTTTTACTTGTTCTTTATTCTGGTCTTTCAGGTTTATTTTTGTATTACTGTGAAGTGTTCCTTGGGATCTATTACTTAATGAATTTGTTATTTGTCCCAATTGATTCTCAATATTTCTAATTATAGCTCCTTGACTTTGTAATTGATTTTCCATTTGTAACACCACTTCTTCTATGGACAACTTCTTCTCCTTAAATTATGGATTACTGACCTGGAGGATACGTAGGTCTGTAATTACTATTCCCTTGGTTGTTCCAGTTTTCCAATGGGTTTACTTGAATGTTCCCTCATTGTTGATTATTACCGTTCGTAGTATTATTCCAATTGAAGTTGGGATGGTTCTTCTAACCTGGGTTATAATAATTTGAATATGGGTTATTCTTCTTATTATTTATGGCATTCAAAGTTTCTAATGATGCTTGAGAATCTACCATTTAGCCTAATGAATTCTCTTCAATCATAAGAATTGGTTGAGAAAACTTCATTCCAAATTGGTCTAACTTCCTTAAAATTGTTGCAACTTGATTTGCTAGCATGAAAAAAAGGATCAATTTTGTGAATATTGGCTACTTTCTTAAAATTTACCCTTTAAGAAGGCCATTAAAAATTATTTGTAGACTTCTCTTCAATTAAAGCATAAGTGTCATGAAATGGTTTTGACATCAATGAACCACCAGCATTGGAATTGATAATAGATCTACGAGAAGCAGCTAATCCATTATAAATAGTTTGAATTCTTAACCAATCTGGTATAACATGGTGTGGACACTTTCTTAGGAGTTCTTTAAATCATCTCATGCTTCATAAATAGATTTCCCTTCAAACTGACAAAAAGATGTAATATCATTTCTAAGCTTCGCAGTTTTTTCTGGTGGAAAATATTTTGTAAGGAAATTATGTGCTAAATCACTCCAAGTTCTTATACATACAAGTGATCACGAATGTAACCATATCTTAGCCTTATCCCTTAGTGAGAAAATAATTAATCTAAGTCTTATAGCATCATCTGATACACCATCATATTTAAATGTAGTACAAAATTCTAGAAAATTAATCTAAGTCTTATAGCATCATCTGATACACCATCATATTTAAATGTAGCTCAAAATTCTAGAAAATTGATAAGATGTAAATACACCATCATATTTNCATCTGATACACCATCATATTTAAATGTAGCACAAAATTCTAGAAAATTGACAAGATGTAAATTTGGATCTTTAGTTGGTGCTCTCCAAACTGATTATTTGATACCATTTGGATAATAGCAGGTTTAAGCTCAAATGAATTAGCCATTAAAGTGGGTTTTTTAATACTACAATGAAGTTGATCCACCGTAAGGTTTGCATAATCTCTTAAAAGTTTAAACTCTTCAAGATTTGTATTATTTTGATTTGTCATTTCTTAAAATTTTTCAGCAATTTTTAATTTTTTTATTTTTCTAGTAGTTCTTTCTAATTCAAAATCGTAAGGCACAAGTCATGTGGAACCAAAACTACGCATACATTACTATAAAACACATGCAATAAAATAAAACAAAAAATAAAGAACACGTAAATAAGAACTTTATATATAAACGACACTACAATATTCCTAAAATAAATCTTAAGGTTTAAATAAGACTTACTAAAAATTTTGCTTTCTGAAAACTTCTTTTGAAAATAATTATACAAATTACTATTATATATCTCCCCGGTAACGGTGCCAAAAACTTGGTGCCAGCATTCTTCGATATATAGATGTAAAATGCAATGCATGTGATTACATGACTAATTTCCTTAATATTTATTCTTAATTTGCAACAAAGTCAAAAAATTGATCCAAAGCAAATGCTAGGTAAATCTTTCACTATGAAGCAAACAAGAATGCAGTTATAATTTTTCAATATGGGGTACTACGCAAGTATACATATTGTTATCAAGTAATATATAACTTTTTGATTAAGTCCCCTATATCGAACCCACAGAGAGAACTAGATTTAGATAACAAAATTTACTTAGCAATTTATTCTTACTTGAAATTAAGATGCTAAGATATGAATGAAAGTTCGATTCTTTTTATAATTTTTAATAATTGAAAATAAAGTAAGCAACTAATTAACTTAGCTAAAATACTTGCAAGATGAAGGTAATATAAATAAAATATCTTTATCTTTATTATAAGTCAGTGATAAATATAGAAATTCTATTGTGGAAGTATGTTAAATGTATTGTGCCAAATAGGAGTAATAATATTCTTTACCCTTAGTAGACAACAACAACAATAACAACAACAAAAGTCTGTTGTTGTTGTTGTTGTACCCTTAGTAGAGATGCTATAAAAAACATTAGTTAATCTACAGTTGGAATAGTCTTGAAGACCGGCCAGATAGAGAAGATACTAGCTCTCACTCTAGAGTTCCCTCTTATCTTCCACCTGGGGGCTAACATCTCATATCAAAACCTAAAACTACAAATCAAATTGGGTGATTTAGTCTGTCATTCTAAAGTCCTCTAACTCTACACTCATTAAAAGTTTATTTTCCTATTTATCTGCACTTGACCCCATGAACTACATTCTCCTTCATAAAATCAATATTTGATTCTAACCATTTGTTAACTGAGATAATACCATCTTAGATCTTACATGTTCTTACAACAATTATTAACACCTTAATTGGTCAAATCAAGAAGTAAATGATGTGCAACGTTTCAAATCATCACAACTTCTTCCAACATTGAAGCCTAATACTTCACAAAACTTCCTTTAAATATTCAATCACTTATCATATTAAGGAAAAAGATAAAGAAAATTGCTCAAAATCTATGGAGAAAACACAACCACACGNAGTCCCTATATCGAACCCACAGAGAGAACTAGATTTAGATAACAAAATTTACTTAGCAATTTATTCTTACTTAAAATTAAGATGTTAGATAGGAATAAAAGTTCGATTCTTTTTGTAATTTTTTTATAATTGAAAATGAAGTAAGCAACTAATTAACTTAGCTAAAATACTTGCAAGATGAAGGTAATATAAATAAAATATCTTTATCTTTATTATAAGTCAGTGATAAATATAGAAATTCTATTGTGGAAGTATGTTAAATGTATTGTGCCAAATAGGAGTAATAATATTCTTTACCCTTAGTAGAGATGCTATAAAAACATTAGTTAATCTACAGTTGGAATAGTCTTGAAGACCGGCCAGATAGAGAAGATACTAGCTCTCACTCTAGAGTTCCCTCTTATCCCTCCACCTGGGGGCTAACATCTCATATCAAAACCTAAAACTATAAATCAAATTTGGTGATTTAGACTCTCACTCTAAAGTCCTCTAACTCTACACTCATTAAAAGTTTATTTTCCTATTTATCTGCACTCAACCCCATGAACTACATTCTCCTTCATAAAATCAATATTTGATTCTAACCATTTGTTAATTAAGATAATACCATCTTAGATCTTACATTTTCTCACAACAGGTATTAACACCTTAATTGGTCAAATTAAGAAGTAAATGATGTGCAACGTTTCAAATCATCACAATTTCTTCCAACATTGAAGCCTAATACTTCACACAACTTCCTTTAAATATTTAATCACTTATCATATTAAGGAAAAAGATAAAGAAAATTGCTCAGAATCTATGGAGAAAACACAACCACACATGAGTTTAAAAGTAGAAATCATGCACATAAAGAAGAAATCTAAATTAAAACCAAGTGTACTCACAAAGCTAAAAACTTATCTCAAATCCCCTCCACAAAATGTCTTGAAGTTCCTTTGAATTCTTTTCCTTCCCACACAATACAAACTAAAACTCAAAATATAAAGAAAAGAGGGGCTACAGCAGTGGTGGTTTACTTAGATGGATAATGGTTGTAACGTTTGATGGGTGGCTGGCCTCTAGCTGTTAGCTTTGATGATCCAAGTCTTCTTTAATAAAAATCCAAAAGGTTCCTTGGTGTCCTTTCAAAAAGGTATCTCCATTCAATGAATCTTCTAGAAGTTGCCTCCTCAAAAGCCAATTTAATGAATTTTCATGTCCATGGGCTATTTCTTAAGTTTTTAACAAGGGTTGCTTCAAACACCTCTTCAAAAATCTGCTCCAATTAAATATATCATCAAGTAATTATTTATGTTGCTTAAGTGTGGGGTACCTGGTGTTTAGGTGTTAAGCCTCTGACGCTTAGGTGTTAGACTTAGGCGCTTAGGCGTCACAGTTCATTTTTGCACATTTATTAATTTTTGCTCCAAATTTGACCCATTTTCACTCTTTTTAGCATTTTTTTATCCATTTGATTGTACCTACAAGAAAAACACACAAATATCTTTCATTAAAGAACAATATCTTAAAATTAAGTATAAAAATGTGTATAAAAATACTATATATTTTAGGTGTATCACATAGCATTCCTACTTACTTCTATTCAGATTTTAATCTAACTGATGCTGAGCTTGATGTAATTATTGGGTTTTTGACAGATGAGCATGGAGTTTGGAAGATCAAAAATAGACGACAGGTACACTTTTCTTTTTTTNAGTTCCTTTGAATTCTTTTCCTTCCCACACAATACAAACTAAAACTCAAAATATAAAGAAAAGAGGGGCTACGGCAGTGGTGGTTTACTTAGATGGATGATGGTTGTAAAGTTTGATGGGTGGCTAGCCTCTGGCTGTTGACTTTGATAATCCAAGTCTTCATTAATAAAAATCCAAAAGGTTCCTTGTTGTCCTTTCAAAAAGGTATCTCCATTCAATGAATCTTCTAGAAGTTGCCTCCTCAAAAGCCAATTTAATGAATTTTCATGTCCATGGGCTATTTCCTAAGTTTTTAACAAGGGTTGCTTCAAACACCTCTTCAAAAATTTGCTCAAATTAAATATATCATCAAGTAATTATTTATGTTGCTTAAGCGTGGGGTACCTGGTCTTTAGGCGTTAAGCCTGTGACGCTTAGGTGTTAGACTTAGGCGCTTAGGCGCCACAGTTCATTTTTGCACATTTATTAATTTTTGCTCCAAATTTGACCATTTTTCACTCTTTTTAGCATTTTTTATCCATTTGATTGTACCTGCAAGAAAAACACACAAATATCTTTCATTAAAGAACAATATCTTAAAATTAAGTATAAAAATGTGTATAAAAATACTATATATTTTAGGTGTATCACATAGCATTCCTACTTACTTCTATTCAGATTTTAATCTAACTGATGCTGAGCTTCATGAAATTATTGGGTTTTTGACAGATGAGCATGGAGTTTGGAAGATCAAGAATAGACGACAGGTACACTTTTCTTTTTTGGTGCTTAATGTTCATTCTTGAGTCTGGCATTATTTTTATATGCTAGACTTCTTCCAACTAACTATTTTAGTAAGGTAACCAAGGAGAGATCCACTTTGAACTATTGTATCCAAATGAGAAAACTTCTCATTTACAAGAATATCATCATTTCCTCTAAAGGAGGAACAATTAGAGGTATAGGTTACCCTTCTCTTTTATCAACCATGTGTATACAATCTGGCATTAAATATGAGCCATGGGAGGAGAGTTTGCCATCTTTAAATCCTATTGGAAAAGATAATTTGGAAACTTATGGAAAGCATAATGGTTCAGGATACAAGTGTGGGGGTTAAGATATTCTATTTGCTTCAACCTCGAGACCTTCCACCTCTATTACTTCTACTCTAGACACTATATTAGAGAATTTATTCATAAAATAAGGAGATATTTAATCTTTAAAGAATAAAATGCAAGTATTATAGGCACACTTGGACCACAGTGATGAGTATATACAAAGGAGAGTTGATTATGATGTTACTCTTAATGAGACTTTGGTAAATTTTTTTAGGGGCGATCATTCAGTTGAATTTTCTACATGTTCTAGATTTCCTCCATACGAGAGTGCTGGAGACATGGAGGAGGATGTTGATATTGATGATAAGGAGGAGGAGGAGGAGGAGGATTATTAGATTATTTTTCCTTTACTTTAGATTTTCTATTTTAATTTCCTTTGTTAGTTATTTAATGAATTAGCCTTTTTTGGTTTACATGAATGTTGGACTGTTGTGTAATACCTTTTCATTTATGGTTTAATTTCTATTTTTTTCACCATTTTATATAGTTTACTTGTTAGAGTAGTCTTTACNATAAATGTCATAGTAGACTTAAGTAAAAGTTTTAAATAATAAAGTTTAGTTCTATGTTTAAGATATTTAGTATAAGAGTATAAGATTATGCTTTTACTGTTCAAAGCAAAGGAAATTATATTTTTGTAATATTAAGGATCTTAGATATGCATATAAGAAGAAAGAATTCAGACTATGAATTTTTTTTTTCAAAGCTAATACACATGTATAAAGTAAAGAAATGTGAGAAGTTTTTAACTTTAAGAAGAGGATGGTGAAATTCAAAATCATTAAAGGCTATCCAGTTATAGTAATCCTCACATAAAAAGAAAAAAAAATAAAGGATTGAAAAAGATTCTATAAGAAAAAGAAAAGCAAAATCAAAAGAAAAAGAACATCAAAACGAAAAAAATATGTTAGAAGAAGCTTGAGGAGATGCCTAATAAAAAATTGGCTTCACTTGAATGATCTTAAGGGAAGGGAATTAATTAAATTTGTGAATTTATTTATAAAGTATTAGCATCTTTACTAATAGATTACTCATCAAATTCTTTTTCTTAAATTCGTCTAGTCATCCTCAGTATGACAAGTTATAGTTATTTTTGAAATGAATATAAAATCAAAACACTTAGACTTAACTATTATATAATCTTAATTTTTAATTTTAACCTACATTATTTAAAAAATTTCTAAAGTTTTACTAGTGCATTTATAGAACAAAAACTATAGAAATCTTTGACCAAAACTCATTACCATAAGTTATGAATTTTTACATAGTATAAGGAGTTACTTGAGGACAAGTAATGTTTAAGTTTGGGGGAATTGATACACCTTAAAATTACTTATTTTTAATATATATTTAATGTTCATTTTAAGTATATTTTTTATGATATTGCACTTTAATGGAAGGTATTTTGCATGTTTTTGGTTTTAGGTACAAGAAATGTATTTTTAGAGAGAATGAGGGAAAAATAGAGCAAAATGGCACAACATCATATTGTGTCATTGTGCCAACCTTCGGCACCATCTTACCAGCCTTCAGTGTCATAATGCCAGCATTCCAACTTGATGGGTTCCATAGAACCCTAGAGTGGTGCCATAGAAATGGTTTCTCTAAAAGATGCAATGGATTTGGATGAATTTTGAAGGGGTGCTTGACGTGACCCTTGGTTATTTTCAGAGTTCTATTAAATGGGACCATTGGTTATTCGAAAGAGAGGCTCTAGAGAGGGTGTACGTTCTTAGTGGTGAGAGTGTGTGTAAGAGAGGAGAGTTCTTATTATGTAAGAAGAGTTGGGGATTGCTTGAATGAAACTTCAAAAATTGCTTAGGGAGAAGACATAAGATAAGCACTTTGTATTTGTGTTTGAGATTTTGTTCTTAAGACTTGGCTTTCAATACAAATCATTTATTTTTTTTTATCTCCATAAATTCCTAGTAGTTTTTATTTCTTTCTCCTTGCATATGGGAATTAATCATGTGGGGTGAGAATGATTTAAAGATCTCTTTTTATTTTAAAATTTGTGATTTTATTTTCACTTATTCTTAATTTACTTTACAAACTGGCCAATTGTGATGTTAAAATCTGTTGTGAAACATAATGACCCTAGAGGGCTATGACTTCACTCAAGTAGTGAGTACCACACTCAACTTTGGAAAGAGCCATCACAATCGCCTGAAAGGAAGTGCAAATAGATAAAGAGATAAGTTCTGATCGGTATAGAATTGATATTTATATGGTGATGGCTAGATTCTTTTGTCAATTTGATCTTGAGTTTGGATTTAAGGGTCCCTAGTAGGTCCTATCGAGTGGGCACAGTGGGTAATATAGAAGTCAGATGCTATAATCTACTCAGCACTACTACATAAGCTGAAACAAACTTAAGGTTAGCCAATGTTCTTTGCTAGCACCGAGAGGGTAAAAAAGATGTATGCTCCTATTCCTACACTAATTAAGATCTTTTCTTAATATTTAAACTCTTTTAAACTTTATTAGTCTTTTAAACATTATTAGACTTTTAAACTTTGTTCTTACTTTCTGCTTTAATTTAGATTGCACATAAATTTAGTTTTAATCTCTTACAAATATTTCACTAGCATTCTCCTATTATTTTTAACTGCAATTTAGATAGACGTTTTTCTAAGTCGGTGGGTTCAATACTGGGGTTTTTAAAAAATGTTCAATATTTCTTGAAATGATACATATACTTGTATATTACCCCTAGTGTGAAGGCTTATTAATTCTTTTCTATATCATTTTATTTTTTCACCCTAGCAGCTAAATATAATTTTGGCCAAGTTTTTTTGGCAATCTTCTGGAATTTAAATATCTTCATAATTGTGGGTCGGGTCCTTAGGTTGTTATTTCATGCTTCTAGAAAGCTGGCTCCTATGTGCTAAGGTTGGGCGCCTAGGCACCAGAATTGGTTTTTTTTTTTTTAATGTAATGTATTTGGATGAATTTCAAAGGGGCATCTGAAGTGACTCTTTGAGAATTCGAGGCTTATATTAAAAAAGGAGATTTCCTAGTGTTGGATTCTCCTCGTTTATGTATTTTGATGTCTCTTGGGGTGTGTGTGTGTGTGTGTGTGTGTGTGTGTGTGTGTTTAGAGCAATCCTAGAGAGAGAAGAGAGAGTGAGGCTTGGTGTCCCTTTATGTGAAGTATATGTTGGAGTCTTGGTGACCCTTTGGACTTTGGAAAGAATGTAAGGGATTATTATTTTCTATGCAAGGAGGGTGTGAATCTTTGGTAAAGATAAGTCTTTTACCCTTATAGTATTTCTTTAAATTATTGCAATATAATTGTGTGATTTCAATGTCATTTAAAAGGAAGAATCCATGTGTCTGCTTCATTCTTAGTGAGTAGTTTTCCTTACTCTTTCCACTTGAAGTGCTGACATGTGTAGGAAAATTTATTTTATGATAGTTTTAATTTCTATGTGATGAGTAATATTTTTGTTGCTTCATTGACATAACATACCGACCATAAGTTATTTTAAAATCTATTGTAAGTTGAGACTAAGATGCAGAAGAGCGATGACTTCACAACTTGAGTGCACTCACATTGTCTAGTTGGCTATGGTGAAGTAGTTTAGGCTGCAATGCAACTTTTAAAGGAAATATACTTCACGATATGTTTCTAGTAGATGCTTCTAGGTGATAATTTATGTAAGTGAATGAGTTCCTTACCATGAGTTGTAAGGCTTTTTAACCACCTTCGCATCTTTGCTAGCTGTGTAAATCTAATACAATACTAAGCATGGATATACACTCGTAAAAGGGTAGGTAAACATATGTTCCTTGTCGGCATAAAAATTATTAATTAATTCTATCAATTCTTCTACTACTTATGCCACTATGTTCAATGCAAGAGGAAAAGAATTTTGACTATATAAGAACTTTTCAAAATTTAACCAGCCTCCATAGATTAGGTTTTTATTTAATTTAATTAACTTTATTTTTATAGCAAAGTACCGAATCTAAGAAAATCAAACTTTTTGGAACTTTCTCGCTAAGACAAGTTATTGTAGACTAGAACTTTTACTAAAGTCGTTACGAATTAATATTTATCTTAGTGGGATCATTATTCAGAGTTTTTGAAAGAAAGATCTAATATAACAATGAGTTTGGATATGATGAAAACATTTTCTCCTTGTAAAGAGATTTTAACTTATGTAGGATTCAAATGATTTAAGACAAAATTGAGGTATTATGATAAATAGAAGTATACCTTATTCCTTGCCCCCTCCCGATGCTTGCAAAGAACATTAGCTAACTTAAGGTTGATTACTTAACATATCGAATCCACATTAGTGTTATCTAGCCTCTCACCTCTAGATTCCCCTAGCCTATACCACTGTAATAATTGAATCCCAGCGTTAGGGTACTAAACCTTAAGCCAAACTGATAAGAATCAAGCATATCACTCTAGATCTAACCAATTCTATACCCATCAAAATTTATCTCCCTGTTTATTTGCACTCCCCCTTAGGTGATCGCAATGGCTCTGCCTAGAATAAAGTGTCGTATCCACTAGTTGGGTGAAATCATAGCCCTCCCAGGCCATTATATTTCTCAATGGATTTTAACCTCACAAGTGGCCAATTTGTAAAGTAAATGAAGATTCTGTGAAAATACCATCACAATTTTTAAGAGTAAAAAAAATCTTTAAATCATTCTCATCCCATAATATTAAGTCTCATATGCAAGAAGAAAGAAAGGGAACTACTCAGAATAAATGGAGATTAAACAAAAACAAAACATTTAAATTAAAATCCAAGTCTTACAACAAAAATTTAAACACAGACAAAGTACCTTATGTCTTCTCCCCAAGAAAACTTCTGGAGTTTCCTTTAAGCAATCTCAAAACTTCTTCACACTAAAACACACTCACACTTTCACTAGAACACAAAATATGAAAAACCTTACTCACTATTGCCACCTAATTGAAGTTTTGAGGCTCCAATAGGTCCCTAAATTCGTTCATATCCTTCTCATTAAATATAAAATAGAAAATAATCAAGGGTTGCTTCAAACACACCTCAAAAATTTCACCAAATTGTATGTATCTTCTAGAAAGATAGTTATTGGCATTATAACGCTAGCTTGGGGCACTATAGTGCCCTCCTCGCTCGACTGTCGTGCTATGGCATAGATACACCTAAAATATATATACTTTTTATACACATTTGTATACTTATTTTTGAGATAATGCTTATTAATGAAAGGTATTTGTGTATTTTTCTTTCAGGTACAATCAAATGGATGAAAAATGGTAAAAGGAGTGAAAAATGATCAAATTTGGAGCAAAAATGAAGAAGGTGTAAAAATGAACTAGGGCACCTAAGAGCCCAGGACTGGCATTTACGCGTCATTTATACACAGATAGCTGTGCCTAAGTGTCAGGTTCCCTACGATTAAGCGTCAGAAATAGTTATTTGATGATTCATTGAATTTAGATGAATTTTTTAAGTGGTGCTTGAAGTAACCCATGGTAAAAACATGGGAAATAGCCCATGGACACAAAAATTCATTTAATTGGCTTTTGAAAGGAGGAAACTTCTAGAAGATTCATTGAATGGAGTGTCGACGTTATTTCGGGGATTGGTTTGTGGGGAGTTGCCCGTAAGAAGTTGTCGGTTGCTGGAATCAAAATCCCGTCGCCTACTTCAGAAGGACATTGAAGTATGAAATTAAACTAACCCCATATTTTTCATAGTTTAAAACGAAAGAGCATTGTACCTCAAATTCTGTATCTATCCCGAAGGATAAACATAAGAATTGAGGATGAGGCTCGATCAAATAAACTAAGGAAAGTATGAC
>JXCR01122864.1:258554-292540 GCA_002079205.1 Phalaenopsis hybrid cultivar | reverse complement strand
GTTTAAGTCTAAGGAAGGAAGATTGGTTTAGCTGGGGAAGACAGGCTTTGCTGTTGAAGATGGTCGTGTTGCCCACCATGCTAGCTCCAATTTCCTCACCGCGACGAGTTTGAGTTTTCTAGTGTGTCAAGTTATAATGTCAAATCAGGTGGCCCTATGGTTGAAGTTCTTTAAATTTTATAGAGGGCATATTAAAGTTGATTAGAGCAACAGTGGGCCCTATGGTTGAAGTTCTTTAAATTTTATGAGGGCATATTAAAGTTGATTAGAGTGACACCAGTCCCTATGGTTGAAGTTCTTTAAATTTTATGAGGGCATATTAAAGTTGATTAGAGCGACACCAATTAGTATGTTTGAAGTTCTTTAAATTTTATGAGGGCATATTAAAGTTGATTAGAGCGACACCGGTTTATGGTTGAAGTTCTTTAAATTTTATGAGGGCATATTAAAGTTGATTAGAGCGACACCGATTACGATCCTACGGTTCCCTCATTCTGGTATCACTATTTTCTATTAGATTCACTTAGTCCAAATGAACTTACTAAACCCAACTTAATGAGTTCCATAATTTCATTTAAACCGTGGGAAGCCTTGTTAGCAACCGTAGGTTACCTCCTCCGAGGGATTCCCGATCATTCAATAGAGACGTCTTAATTTGGTTGAAGTTGTAGTTTTATGTGAAGTTTGTGATAAAATTTTGAGTTGTTTTATATTTTGCATGTTGTGGCGGTGAATTTCATCTTGGTTGATTTTTAATTTTGGTTTTGGTTATGGTTATGTGGCTATCCTGTTGGTTTTAGTTTTCATGCAGGGTGACATCTTTGTTTAGCATGCAAATTTGCAAGTATAAAAGTACAGTATGAAAGTACAAGAAGGACAATGCTGAAAACTAAAAAAGTGTACCTGGCGAGACTTCTCGTTCCACCACCTGAAATTTAAAATGCATGTTAAGACAGCTTATGAAGAGCAAGAAAAGTAAGTTCTGGTGGTTTTTCTAACCCTATGTCATATTTTGGTGAGTCCTTAAAAAAAATTTTATTTAAGGATGATTGCATTAAGCAAAGAATATTAAGTTTAATAGACCTCTTAGGTATCCAACAAGTTAGGAAGGGGAAGCAGGTCCATGCCTCCCTCTCACCAATTGGTGAAAAGCCTCAAGTCCATTTAAACTTATTATGTTGCTTAATGGTTCATCCTGTGAATACTTCTAATGTGAACATTGATGTCTCAATTATCCCTAAGAAAGGGGTAATTATCACTTGTCATTCAATTTAAGAATTATGTGGGTGAAGACCCTTAAAGAGGCAAGTTAGTGTAATTTGAATACTTAGCCAAATTTTAATCCTAATTGGGTATAGTGGTATTTCAAGGATGTTTGATTTTGTTTATTTCTCTAATCCTTATTAGTCAATTTTGATTTAGCCTAAGTCACCACTAAGCCCTTAAGACCTAGGTGAGTGTCTTAGAATCAATTTTTAATTTAGCCTAAGTCACCACTAAGCCCTTAAGACCTAGGTGAGTGTCTTAAATAGTTTTGAAAAGGGTTAAGCTTTAAGTGGTCATGATTCTTAATTTGGATTCTATTTGAAAATCAAGATAGGGGTATTAAATTGATTAATTATTGACTTTAAAATTTATACCCCTAAGTCTAGGATCATTAAATTTTAATAAACTTCTAAATTTTAATAATTTAGAAATTTATTAATCTTAATTAAGAAAGTGCAATTGGTTTCTACCAACTAACCCCTTTATGTTTCAAGCATCAAATAAATTGATTAAGATCAGAGGTTACATTTTCCCTTACCCCCTTTGTATTTCAAGCATCAAATAAATTGATTAAGATCAGAGGTTACCCATTTTCCCTCTGACTTAAGCCTAAATGTTAATTAAGGCAAGATTTCCAAAATTACACATTTGCCCCTAAGGCCCTAATACCTCATAATTTTTCAAATTCAATTCAAATGACTTTAAAATTTTTATTCTTCCTCATTCATGGGTAATTAAGACATCAGAAGAGAAAATGTGATTTTTCAATCTTTAATTTAATTTATATAATTATTTTCATGTAAAAATAGGATTTTTCAAAGAAAATTCCTAGCTTGACCAAGGTAAATTATACTCCTTTGAAATTTTTACGGGAGGTATACCGAAACTAGAGGAACCTTTAGGTCAAATTTTACAGTTTTTTGAATTTTTTGTGATTTATTAGAATTATTTTAAGTTCCGGTCTATTTAATAAAAATAAAATATTTTAGGTGGTGAAAATTAAGTTTGGTATTTTTGAAAAATCTCCCTAAGGTCAAAGAACTCAAAAGAGCAAATTTTATATTTTTTTCTAATTTTTCTTTGATTTATTGTTCAAAGGAGCAAATTTTATATTTTTCATATTTTTCTTTGATTTATTGAAATTATTTTAGTGAATTTTTTAGCCCTTAAAAATTATTTTTAAGCTTTAAAATTCAATATCTTTATTTAGAAAATCGGGAAAAATATTTTAATTGTTCCTAAGTAATTAGGAAGCAATTTAGAATATTTTCATGAGTTTTATTATTTTTTTGGTTTTTATGGATTTTGAATTATTTAAATATTTAGAATAGGCTAAAAACAAATTTTTATTTTAAATATTATTTTATTTGTAGAAAATATCCCTGATCACNAAAAATTAAGTTTTTATTTTAAATATTATTTTATTTTTATAAAATATCCCTGATCACGGAGAACTCAAAAAACTAAGTTTCATAATTTTTTGAGTTATATTTTGATTTTTAAAAAGTCATTTAAGTGTTAAGAGTGATATTTATCTTTAAAAATCAATTTAAGTTATTAAATGAACTCAAAATATTTTGAATCTTTTATGATGAGTTATCTGGATCATAAATCACAATGGAGATGAAAAATCAAGTCATTTAATTGTTTATATTTTCCAAAATTAATTATTTTAGTGATTTAGTATTTGAAAATTTTAAGAATGTTTTAAATGACTTGACCCATGAAATTATTTTCGAAGGTTTCTTTAGTCATGGTGGACTTTCGNTGATTTTTCTACATAAAGTTATGTATTTTTTAAGTTAAGGGTATTTAAATAAATAGGAAAAAGCCCTATTTATCTATTTAAATAGCGTGTGCTGACTAGATCCTAGGCAGCTACGAAGGCATGCATGGTGCGCTTTGGTTGGATGCCGCCGTCTACGTAGCTGCTGACTCGGCCCGCAGTTCACGTCCTGAAGTGTTGTCCGACGCGATCTCCTCCGTCCATTTGATACACGCTTGATTGAATAGCTCCCCGTCATCGTCCCCGATAGAATGATCTTGTGCCTATCCACATTAAAACTGATCTCGGCCTAGACTCAACCAAATCACTTCGGGTTTGATCTTATGGACTCATCTAAGTGAGGCGAACATATTCATATGGTTAAGATGCCATGAAATCAAGCTTAAGTAAATGGAGAAACAAAATAAGCTCGGGAGAAGGAGAAGTTTTACACCTTTGCTCTAAGAAGGGAAGCTTCGATCAGAGATGCTCGGCACGTTTGTTGGGGTCCAAGGAGGCTAGGGATTAAGTCCCTGGTCTTGGTGTAAGGCCTAGTTATGAATTCGTTCACGGCCGGATTTGGGTGTTGGGCTAGAGCTATGGTAGAGGCTCTGTGAAAGGGCGATTTGATGGGGCTTTGGCTTCTTCCACTCTTGTGAAGATGTAGGCACATAATTAAAGTTTGGTGGAGTGTGGAGGTGTATTGGGTTCTGTCCTGGTTTCTGGCAGGGCACAAGCAATTGAAGTTTGGTGGAGTGTGGAGGTGTATTGGGTTCTGTCCTGGTTTCCGGTAGCACCATAATTGAAGTTTGGTGGAGTGTGGAGGTGTATTGGGCTCTGTCCTGGTTTCCGACAGGGTTTCGAGCTCAAAATCGAGCTCCGGCAATGGGAATGGGTGAGGGAGAATGGTTAGAATGCACTGAGGGGATCTTAGGGAAGCTCTGTGTGAAGTTTGGAGAGAACTCTTTAAGGAAATTTCAATACTTAGTTTAACGGCCATGGAGGTGGCCTTTTATAAAAATGGGGTTATGGTGGCTGTCGTGGTCATTCAAGAGGTGTAATGTGGTGCTTAGGTGAAGGGAAGAGGAGCTCCATAGTTTGATTTGGATGAGTTGGCCTCTATGTTTGATTTGGGTGAGGTGCCATGGGGTGGCTCTCGGTTTTAGGCTTTTCCGGCCACTAGGCTGGCCGGTCGGCCAGGGGGAGGTGGCTAGGAGCTCAAGGAACCCAGAGGAATCCATCACAGCAATTTAATGCAAATGTGCTTGGATTTGGCAAAGATATATTAAGCATGTGCACTTTTGGAAAAAAGATCCCTTAATTTGGGGTACCTTTGTTCCATGGCTTGATCTAGTTGGTTTCATGGTGTTCGGACTGGTCACTAAGTCAAACTAATGGCTGTGGTGGAGTTAACTTGGTGGCCTTATGGTTAGGTCACATTTAGTGCATGGGTTCAAGTGGGTGCAAATGACCAAAACTTGGGTTTGGGTTAGGCTAGCCATGTCAATTGGCTCAATTTATTGTTGCATTTGGTGTAGATGATCATAGGGAACAACTTTAGTGAAGTATGGAAGTGGCTTTGAGTCCAAATGGGGGGTCAATTTGAAGGAATTTTGAACTTTAATCAATTTGGTCATGTTGGGCTAGGCTTGGATCTAGCTTGGGTTAGCCTTGGGCTAGGTCCAAATTGATTGTTATAAATGGTCAATATGGTCCTCGTGAAGAGTTTTGAATATGAATTGGATGCCAATTTGTAGGTTAAGTGAATCAATTGGGTGAAATTTGGTGACTTAGCCACTTTGGGGCTAAATTTGGGAATTTTGGATTTAGGCCAAAATCAAATGGATTTGAAACTTCACCAAGGTAAATTGATGGTTGATTTTGATGTATAGGAATGTTATCAAGATCTTGAAACATCAATTGGGGCCAATTTACTTGGCTATGGGTTCAATTTGGTGAGATTAGGTCATATGGTCAAAACGGGGATTTTGACCCAAATCAAAATTGGACTCAAATCATGGACCAATTGAGCTTGGATTTGGTTTAGTTTGGTCATATAAAAAGTTCCAATCAAAATTGGGCTCAAATCATGGACCAATTGAGCTTGGATTTGGTTTAATTTGGTCATATAAAAGGTGAATTTGAGTTTAGGATTGGAATTTGGGTCAATTGAGATCAAATTGATGGACATTTGAGTTGGATTTGGGGAAATTTGGATCTTTAAAGATCAATTGATTGGACATTTGAGTTGGATTTGGGGAAATTTGGGTCTTTAAAGGCAAATTTGGGGGTTTTGGTGAAACATGGTCAAATTGGCCAAATTTGGTTATGTGGTAGTTGAGATAAATGAAATTGGGAATATTTAGGATTTATTGGGATTTTTTGGGAAGTTTTAGTATTTTTGAGATTTTGGGCTCAAGAGGGGTATTTTGGTAATTTGGGGGTGCTTTAGGTGTAAAAGGCCAAGATGAGTATTTTGGTAGATTTGAGGTACCAATCATCACCAATAAGCCATGGATCAATGGAAACCCCATTTTGGGTCCTCTACATAGTGGTTTTAGCTATAACATAGCCCTAGGGTTAGTAGGTTTAGGGGACCATCTACATGAGTATCCCAGAAGATCAAGGGATCTAGGTTAGAAATTTGAGTTCATGTTTGTGAGTGATTGTGAGTGTAGATGAGTGTAGTGAATGCCTTAGCTTCATACCAACACCCAAGGTCAACCTTAAGGTCTAGCAATCCTAAGGGTGACTCATCTTGAGTTTCCCCCACAATGACCCCACCTACTAAGTATTGAGAGGTTGAGAGCAACATGTGGAACTTCAAGTTGAGAAGAGAAAAGTTTGTAATTTCTAGTGGTGAGAGTTCCATGTATGTGGAATTCCAAGTTGAGTAGAGAAGAGTGTAGAATTTCTAATGGTGAGGGTTCCATGTGCTAGGAATAGTCAACAGGAAAGTCCTATGGCTAGACCCTAGGCTACTAAAGAGGAAGAACTAGACCCAGGAAAGTGTAGAATTTCTAATGGTGAGAGTTCCTTGTCTAGTTTTCTAAGAATAGTCAATAAGAAAATAAGTGTAGAGTTTCTGATGGTGAGGGTTCCTTGTTTAGTTTTCTAAGAATAGTCAATAGAAAAGTCAATGGCTAGACCCTAGGCTACTAAAGAGGAAAAACTAAACCTCAACCAAAATTGAGGTCAACATGGAGATACATTTTGAAGAGACACCAAGGCACTCTTTGGATTTTTTATAAAAGAAAACTTGGATCATCAAGAGAAGAGATCCAATNGGAAAGTCCTATGGCTAGACCCTAGGCTACTAAAGAGGAAAAACTAAACCTTAACCAAAATTGAGGTCAACATGGAGATACATTTTGAAGAGACACCAAGGCACCCTTTGGATTTTGATTAATAAAAACTTGGATCATCAAGAGAAGGGATCCAATAGCCATCATCCATCCAAGTAACCGTCGTCACCGCCGCCGGCCACTTTTATTTAATTTTAAGTTTTATTTTATATTGTGAGTGAAGGAAGAGAATTCAAAGGAACTTCAAGACATTTGTTGGAGAGGATTTGAGATAAGTGTTTATCTTTGTGACTACATTTGGTTTTAATTTAAATTTCTTGTTTGTGTGCATGATTTCTACTTTTAAACTTATGTATGGTTGTATTTTCTCCATGGATTCTTAGTTGTTTTCTTTTTCTTTTTCCTTAAATTGATAAGTGATTAAGTGTTGAAAGGAAGTTGTGTGAAGTATTAAACTTCCATGTTGGAAGAAGTTGTGCTGATTTGAATCCTTGTACTTCATTTACTTCTTGATTTGGCCAATTAAGATGATAATATCTGCTGTGAGAACATGTAAGATCCAAGATGGTATTGTCTTAGTCAAGAAATGGTAAGAATCACATATTGATTTCATGGACGAGAATGTATTTTATGGGGTTGAGTGCAAATAAATTTGGAAATAAAATTTCATGGGTGTAGAATTAGAGGACTTTAGTGTAACAGGCTAAAACCCTCAATTTGATTTATAGTTTTAGGTTTTGATACGAGATGTTAACCCCCAGGTGGAGGGAGAAGAGGGAACTCTAGAGCTAGATATCATATCTTCCCTACCCAACCGGTCTTCAAAACTATTCAAATTATAGATTAACCAATGTTCCTTATAGCATCTCTAGTAAGGGTGAAGAATATTATTGCTTTTAATTGGCACAACACATTTAAAATACTTTCATAACCAAATTTTGATACTTATTACTGATTCATGATAATGAAGAAGATATTTTACTTATATTGCCTTCATCTTAAAAATATTTAGTTAAGTTAATTAGTTGCTTACTTTATTTTCAAATACCAAAAATTACAAAAAAGAATTGAATTTTCATTCCTATTATAATATCTTGTTTAAGTAAGAATATTTTGCTAGGTAGGATTTTTGTTATCTAAACTTTATAATTTTTTTTTAAAAATAGCATATTGTCAGTTTTCCCTGCGAGTTCGACATTCGGGGCTTAATCAAAAAGTCATATATTACGTAGATAATGATACATATACTTGCATAGTATCCCCAATTTAAATATTAAAAGTGTATTCTTCTTTGCTTCATAGTGAAAAATTTGCCTAGCTTTTGCTTTAGATTGTTTTTTATTACTTTGTTGCAAAATAAAAATCATTATTAAGTAAATTAAGCATATAATTGCATGCATTGGAAAAAACATTTATATAGAAAGTCGGGATCAAGTTTTTGTTGCCATTGTCGGGGAAACATTAAAAATTTTTAAAAGTGTATTTCTTAGAAAGAAAATTTTCTATTTTTATAAAGTCTTATTTAAATTTTAAGATTTATTATTGGAATATTGTTGTTTTGTTTTTATATTAAGTTATTATTTTTATATTTTTATTTTATTATAGTTTATTTTATGTGGTTTATAGTAGTGTATTTGTGGTTCAGGTTCCACGGGACTTGTGTCTTATGATTCTTAATTAGAAAGAACTATTAGATAAATTAAAAATATAAAAATTACTAAAAAATTTCAAGAAATAACAAATCAAAATAATTAAAATGCTGAAGAGTTTAGACCTTTGAGAGATTATGCAAATCCTACGGTGAATGAACTTCATTGTAGTATTCAAAGCCCACTGTAGTGGTTAATTCATTTGAGCTTTAACCTGTATCCAAATGGTATCAAATAATCAGTTTAGGGGAGCACCAACTGAAGATCCAAATTTACATCTCGCCAATCTTCTAGAATTGTGTGTTACATTTAAATATGATGGTGTATCAGATGATGTTATAAGACTTAGATTATTTCCTTTCTCACTGAGAGATAAGGCTAAGATATGGTCACATTCGTTATCACCTGGATCTATCAGAACTTGGAGTGATTTAGAGAAGAAATTCCTTGTTAAATATTTTCCACCATCAAAAACTTTGAAGCTTATAAATGATATTACATCTTTTTGTAAGTTTGAAGGACAATATATTTATGAAGCGTGGGAACGATTTAAAGAACTCTTAAAAAAGTTTCCACACTATGCTAAATCAGATTGGTTAATAATTCAAACCTTTTACAATGGATTAGTTGGATCTATTAGATCTATTATTAATGTTGTTGTTGGTGGTTCATTGATGTCAAAACCATTTAATGATGCTTATGCTTTAATTGAATAAATGGCTACAAATAATTTTCAATGGCCTTTTGAAAGGGTAAATCTTAAGAAAGTAGCCAATATTCATGAAAATGATGCTCTTGCTATGTTAGCAAATAAAGTTGTTGCAATTTCATAGAAGTTAAACTAATTTGAAATGAATTTTTCTTACCCATTCTCCATGATTGAAGAGAATTTATTAGGCGAAATGGTAGATTCTCAAGCATCATTAAAAACTTTGAATGTCGTAAACAACATGCAGAATAACCCATATTCAAACTATTATAACTCAAGTTAGAAGAACCATCCCAACTTTAACTCAAATAATACTTCAAGTGGTAATAATCAACAATGGGGGAACAATCAAGTAAACCCATTAGGAAACTGGAACAATAAAGGGAATAGTAATTATAGACCTACTTACCCTCCAGGTTTTAACTGTGGTCCACAATTTAAGGAGAAGAATATGTCTATTGAAGAAATGGTGTTTCAAATTGAAAATCAGTTACAAAGTGAAGGGGCTACAATAAGAAATATTGAGAATCAATTGAGACAGATAGCAAATTCATTCATTAATAGATCCCAAGGAACACTTCCAAATAATACAGAAGTAAATCTAAAGGCCAAAATAAAGAGCAAGTAAAAACTGTTTAACTTAGAAGCATAAGAGAATTGGAAGGTATAGTTCAAAAAGAAACTGAAGTAGAGAGCGAAGAAATTGAAGAACCAAAAGAGGATGCTTCAAAAGGTTTAGAGAGACCTATTTCTCCACTTAAAGTTGACCTAGAAAAACCACCACCTCCATTTCCTCAGAGGCTCCGACAAAAGTTTCTTAAACAATTTTCAAAATTTTTGGAAATATTTAAGAAGCTCACAATTAAATTTCATTTGCTGAAGTCTTAGAACAAATGCCAAGCTATGTGAAGTTTATGAATGATTTCTTAACAAGAAAAGAAAGTTTGAAGATAATGACACTGTTGCACTTAGTGAGGAGTGTTGTGCTATAATTTAGAAAAAGCTTCTTAAAAAGCTTAAAGATCTTGGTAGCTTCACAATTCCATGTGCAATAGGAGACAGATTTTATGGGAAGGCTTTATGTGATTTAGGTGCAAGCATCAACCTTATGCTATTATCAATATTTAAAAGATTGGGAATAGGGGAAATAATCCCTACTACTATAACTCTGCAGTTAGTTGATCATTCAATAACCTATCCTAAAGGAGTTAAGAAGATATCCTAATTAAAGTTGATAAATTTATCTTTTCTGTTGATTTCATTATGCTAGAAATGGAGGAAGATAAGGAGATACCTATCAATTTGGGAAGACTTTTCCTAGCCACAGAAAGAAGAATGACAGATGTGCAAAAAAGATAATTAACTATGTGCGTCAATGAACAAACAGTTACATTTAATATTTCTTATAAACTAATAGGATTAGTTAACCTAAACTTTTGGTTAGTTAACCCTAAACCAATAGAATTAGTTAATCTAAACCTTAGGTTAGTTAGCCCTAAACCAATAGGATTATTTAACCTAAACCCTATGTTAGTTAACCCTAAACCAATATTAGCTAAGCCTAAACCTTGGGTTAGTTAAACCTAAACTAATAGGTTTAGGTAACCTAAACATTGGGTTAGTTAACCCTAAACCAATAGGATTAGTTAACATAAACCTTGGGTTAGTTAAACTTAATCCAATAGGATTAGTTAACCTAAACCTTGGGTTAGTTAAACCTAAACCAGTAGGATTAGTTAACCTAAATCTTGGGTTAGTTAAACCTAAATCAATAAGATTATTTAACCTAAACCTTAGGTTAGTTAAACTTAAACCAATATGATTAGTTAACCTAAACCTTAGGTTATTTAACCCTAAACCAATAGGATTAGTTAACCTAAACCTTAGGTTAGTTAACCCTACACCAATATAATTAGTTAACGTAAACCTTAGGTTAGTTAAACCTAAACCTTAGGTTAGTTAAACTTAAACCAATAGGATTAGTTAACCTAAACTTTAGGTTAGTTAAACGTAAACCAATACGACTAACTAACCTAAACCTTAGGTTAGTTAGCCCAAAATCAATAATATTAGTTAACCTAAATCGTAGGTTAGTTAGCCCTAAACCAATAGGTATAAACCAATAAAATTAATTAACCTAAAATTTAGTTTAGTTAACCCAAATCCAACCCTAATCTTTAGGTAAAATAAACCTAAATCATAGCTTAGTATTAGGCTAAACCTACATAACCTTAGGTTAGAACCTAACTCATAGGTTGAACATAGGAGAATCTTTTAGGTATAACCTTAAACCTAAGTTAAACCTAAACCCCTCAACTTGAAAATCAATTAAGAAATAAAATAAAACATATTGGGATGGGTAAAATTCATATAAAACACATTAAAACTTAAATTTAAACTATATTGCACACTACAAGGTTTTAAAGCATGGCTTTGAGTATAAGTTAGCTTTAAAGTCGTCAACCTCACATAAATAATAACAAATGAACAAAAATAACTAAAATAAAACATTTAAAACTCGACAACAAGATATAAACAACCTAAAACATTTCAACCCTAAAATTGATAAAGTAACTCAAGGATCAATTAAATCTTAATCACAGAGATCACATAATGCAACTTTAACCTCTTTTTTTCCAGTTTATGAAAATTTCTTGGACGATGCATCAAGATGTAAACAACTTAAAATATTTCAATCCTAAGGTTTAGGTTAACTAATCGACTTTCTTCCTTACGATTAGTTTAACTGATTTAAGGTTTAGGCACCTAAGGTTTAGGTTAACTAATCAAATTTCTTCCTCCATATCTCCTTCTGAGGTAGCCACTCAATGCATTATGTCCCCATACAGAACTCTTAACCCCTTTTGAAAATTTGAAGCATTACTGCATACATAACTCTTATAGGAATGTCCCCATATAGGCTAATATTTGAGAAAGATGATAAAGACATGTTAGAGTAAGTATTAGGACGTTAAGATTACCTGTGCTAAATTGAGCATTAGTGCTTAAGCGCCAATATCTGGCGCTTAAGCGTGGAAGTTAAAAAACATGTGTGAATTTTAGTTTCTTGAATTTTTAACCAAGATTTAATTGGCTTTAACATGGGAGAGCAGTTCTAGGACATGTTTATAGGTTATAGGAGAGTTTGGAGCCTATAAATAGATGGGGTATGAAAGGATTTTTACCGTAATTCAATTCTAATCCTAAATCCTAAGTGAAAAGTGAGAGTTTGGGAAAATATCATCTTGGGAGAGTAATTTCAAGAAAAATGAGAAGGCAATGAGAAAAAAGTTTATTAGTCAGAGTGTACAAGAGTTATATAATGGTTTCCTAGCCATTGGTATCAAAGAGATAGCAGAGAAAATCACTAAAATTGAGGTTGACATGGCTTCAATTGAAGAAAAAGTGATGGAAGTTAACGTACATCAGGATCATATGGGATGGAAACTTAAAATGCAATTTAGTCATACCAGTTTTATAGAGAAGCAGACAAGGTTATGTATTTGAAGAACAAATGGATTGAAGAAGATTCAGTAAGAGTTATTAATCATCATTTGTTCTTTCATATTTACATTCCAAATGATGATGGAGAGACTAATGATAGGCCAAGATTTGTTCCACCAAATGGAGAATGGAATTAAGTTCGTTGTTTTTTGTTTATGTGTTTAGTGTTTGATTGTTAATGTTAAGGGTGTTTATTATGTTATCAATGGGATGATTGTCTAGTGATTGTGTTTAGGAATTTTCTCATCCAAGACCATTTGGATGGATAATCTATGTATTAAAAATATTTTTAATCATTCATAAATGAATATAAGTGTTTGGTTGTGTGAAGCTTGGTGTTATTTAGCATTAAATTAATTAAGATTGGTGAATCTTCAGTAAGAGGAGAGTTTAAAGGGAAGAAAATAGTTGTTAAAGAATTATGAGACCATGTAGTGTTGGTTGACTTAAGCTAAGAGTGCATTTCATTTAAATCAAAAAAATTAAAATTTGTGCACTGGCGCCTAAGCGCCAAGACCCCACGCTTAAGCACTGATTCACATAAACCATTTTGCAAACATTTTAAGTGACGATTCAGTCTGAATAAAACCATTTTCGTACCTTGTCTTCATCTTCTTCCTTGGGTTTTCACAATTTTGAATCTAGGGCACACTTATTTTGGAGATTTCTTGTTAGTTTGGAGCAAAAATTACTAGATTTCATATCCTTGAGGTAAGAGCTTCACTTCTACGTAAAAATTTTAGATTTTTGCCATATATTTTGAGCACATTCTTAAGCTACCCAAAAATCACTATACATGGTAAAAATTTGAAAAATCTATGGAAGATACACGTATTTGGTAGTTTAAGCTTTTAGGAGTTGAGTTTAGTGATTTAAAGTTAAATTTGGAATTTATTGTGAATTTTATATATTTTTTTAAAAATGGCACCAAGAATGAAGAGGAGCAAGGGAAAGAACCAATTCTATTCAAGCAAGCTTGTTAGTGCTAGAGCTTAGGATCGATATAGCGGTGCACTACAATCAAGGAAGCTGATTTCTGAGCATTTTTTTTAAAAGTCTAAGAGAAGCTATAGGATCTGATTGTTTGCCGCTAGTGGGAGCATTTCTGTTATTTTCTTGCCGTAGTAGTGATTTTTTTGGTGTCGGAGTTCTATTTGATTCTCCTCGAAGCTGAAGAAGAAGGAATCATGGTGAGGGGAAAGACAGTTCCTTTCTCACCTGAGGTAATAAACGAGTTTTATCATTTGTCCCCCGAGCACTTTATGTTTTTATTCAAACTATATTCCTACTGAGGAGGAGCTAGACCAGATCATTTTATCTTTGACTGTTGGGAGAGGGCTTTGGAAAATTACAAATGAAAGGAGAGTTAACTTTTCCACTTTGAAGTTGGATGCCACTGCAAAGGCATGACATTAATTCATTTCTACTTGCCTGCTGCCTACCAATCATCTTAGTGAAGTGACCTGTGATCGAGAAACTTTGAACTATTTTATCCAGCAGTTCAAGCCAATCCACATTGGAGCTTCGATTCATGGTGTTATTACCAGTTTTGTCGTCGCCGCTACTGCTGCAAGTTTGGGATATGCATCCTTGATCTTTTCGTTATGCGAGCAGGCTGGAGATAAATTTGATAGTTGGGAAGAGACTTGCAACATCTTAAGCGCATTACCAGTGTGAATGTGAAATCTTACTCACATCATTCCATTTTTGGTTGGAGAAGAGGATTTCTAGTAGTTCTGCTGCTTCGACATCTCGAGCTTCTACTTCATGTGCTTCTACATCTCAGGGTCAGACTTCTAGATTTGATTCTCAGTCAAAACTATTGTAAATAATTTTGGATAATGTTAACTATACTGCTGATAAGGTATAAAATTTAGAAAATTTTGTAGAGCATATGGTAGGATACATGAGGAGGTGTAGTGATTATGAGGGAGAATACAACTTAGTTATGGAAAACCTCATGAGAGGTAACCAAGATGTATTTTTTCCTCAATATCTCATATATCCACCATATGAGCCTGCAATTACTTGGCATAATGATGAAAGTGATGCAGAGGATGAGGATGAATAGACTAGATCTATAATTTTGTTTGATTTTTAGTTTATGTATTGTTGTGAACTTTTGATGGTGTAGTTATTTTGTATTTTTTTGGTCGTGTTTAGATTTTTATTTTTTTGAGAATGTTAGTTTTTATTGTGTTTTGTTTCGTTGGACACTATTGTGCTGAATTTATGTCTTTGTTAGTAGTTATTATTTTTTTGAGGTAGTAATTGTGTTAAATGTGTTGTTTAGTATATTTAGTTAATCTGTGCTGAACTAAATTCTAGATTTTAGAAAGGTTTAGATTATAACTTATCATTTAAAAGTTGCATGTTTTAAATTTTCAATTTGCTACAAGTTATTTTTCTTTATGTTGTAGTTGTGAATGTTTGTTAGTGTGTTTTTTTGTTTTTATGTTATACTCCACTGCATAGAAGCCCCAATAATCTCTATATGTTCAGTAAAATAAAATTTAATCAATTTAATTTTTACTCCTATTTTTAATTTTTGTACTTGCATATTTAGGATGTAAAAAATCCTACTAGCAAGTTATTTTTAGTTTTCATTCCTGCCAATATTTTTATATGATGCTAAAATATTTTATTCTAATAAAAATTTAAGTTTAGGGGAGGGATAAAGAATTTTCTAAAAACTTGAAATTTATTTTTTCTGAAATGTATTTCAAATAAATTTGATTTTGATTTGAAAAAGTAATGATCATGTATATGAAGTTATATTAGGGAAGTAAAACTTTGAATGTAGAAATGAGTAAAAGAATTTAGTTCAAATTTGTAGTAATGAACAAAAACTTAAAGTTAAAATTTTTTAGTGTGGAAAATGTTAAGTATAGTGTAACTATCTTTAGTCGTAGAAATTGTATTTCTGAAAATTTTAGAAGATATAGACTTTTATTTTCAAAACCTAAATTTCTTTTATTAAAAGTAATTTTCAAAATCTATCATTATATTTTTAAGTAAAGGAAATATATCAACTCTTTACTTTAGGAAAGGAATAATGGAATTCAAAATCATTAAAGGCCTATCAAGATATAGAATTCTTGCCTCAAAAAAAGAAAAAGAAAAAAAGAAAGTAAAAGAAAAAAAGAAAAATAAAAGAACNGTAATGAACAAAAACTTAAAGTTAAAATTTTTTAGTGTGGAAAATGTTAAGTATAGTGTAACTATCTTTAGTAGGATAAATTGTATTTTTGAAAATTTTAGAAGATATAGACTTTTATTTTCAAAACCTAAATTTATTTTATTAAAAGTAATTTTCAAAATCTATTATTATATTTTTAAGTAAAGGAAATATATCAACTCTTTACTTTAGGAAAGAAAGAATGGAATTCAAAGTCATTAAAGGCCTATCAAGCTATAGAATTCTTGCCTCAAAAAAAAAAAAGAAAAAAAGAAAGTAAAAGAAAAAAAGAAAAAGAAGAAGAAAAATAAAAGAAAAAAAAATGAAAAAAGGAGGAGAAGCTTGAGGATTAGTGTCTAATCAAAAATTGGTTCCATATCTGATCTTTCTAAAGTATAAGACTTGAGAAACTCTTAAGGTTAAGGATATAATATGATAAGTAAAATTATGCTTAATAAATATTTTGAAGTGGAGATTATAGAATGCCTAAACTCTATATTTGGAGAATCTGCAATATTTCTGAACGAGATAGAACTCACATTTCATCTTTCTTAACATTAAAAATTTCTAAACTCTAAGTTGGTCTCATTTACTAATAAAATATCTCATTTACAAATATAGTAATCCATCCAAGTAACCGTCATTGTCGTGATGGCGATTGGAGACTCGCCGTCCCCGGTCGCCACAAATTCTCGTTTTTTCTCTCATGTCATCGTGTCTATTGTCGATAAGGACGTTAGAGTCTCCACTTTGTTTATATGNTCTAAACTCTAAGTTGGTCTCATTTACTAATAAAATATCTCATTTACAAATATAGTAATCCATCCAAGTAACTGTCATTGCCGTGATGGCGATTGGAGACTCGACATCCCCGGTCGCCACCAATTCTCATTTTTTCTCTCATGTCATCGTATCTATTGTCGATAAGGACGTTAGAGTCGCCACTTTGTTTATATATCTTATTGCCCTATTTTTCCAATTTACCTTAATCTTTTGGATCAAGTAAAAGATCCTCAAGTATTAAAGGAATTAGGAAAAAGGGAAAGATCAAATGATAGAAAACAAGAGAAATTTTGGGTGGTAAACTTATAGAGAAGACTCTAGAATGTCAAAAGCTCATATAAGGATAACCAGAGATTTACGTTGATCACCTATTCTGAATTCTTAATTTTCCTATAGGAGCAAGCTCCTATAGCTAATTACATCTTAGGAAATTCTAGATTTACATAAGAAAACTCATGATTCTCATTAACAGTTGTTCTTCTAAAATGTCAAGATTAAGGAAAGAAAAATCAAATGTTTTATTCTTGGGGTAATAGTCTCCTAAGAATCTGATTCTACCCTAAAGATTTTGTTTTGTTCATGTCATGTCATGTCGTTTTATTTTTTTTTTTTTTTGTCATGTTATGACATTCTATATTTGTTTTTTTCATTTTGTTGTTTCATATTTGCATTTCAATTTTTTTTCATAGCTATCCTAAAAGTTCTAGAGCAAAATTTTATTTTCATGTTTTCAATAAAACTGCAAAAGAGAACACGATTAGCATAAAACCATGTTATCAGATTTATCAATTTTAGTTGCTCATTTAATTGGTTGAATAATTTTTAAACGACCTGGTCAAGATGTCTATGGCTCGATCGTCCTGGGGTCGTGAAGTATTTAGATTTACTTAGTCCGAAAGGTGTTTAAACCAGGACCGGAAGATTCTTGTCAGCAACCATAGATTGCATCATCCAAGAAATCTTTGTAATTCTGAACACAGATGTTTAAGTTGTGTTTTAACATCTGTTAAGATGAATTTTATCTCATTTATGTCGGTGAGTTAGATTTTTATGATGTCATTTGTTTTAGGTCATATGTCAATAGACCTGAGAGAATTTAATTTAATCCTAAGATTTAAGTTTAATGTCGGTGAAACTGAAGATGATTCAAGTTCAATGTAGGTAGAACCTAGAGTTTTATGTCCAATGTGGATAGGACTTAAGATGTTCTAGGTTCAATACATATAGAACCTAAAGATTAGAAATGGTTTAAAGTGACTGTGAGCACAGTATCTCCCCAAAAACCTTTTGAGATATTGTGAATAGCATCATAGACCGAGTTGCCTTATGGAAATATCCAATGTAATTAGTACTTAAGATGTTTTAGGTTCAATGTAGGTATAACCTAAGAGTTTAAATGTTTTTATATCCAATTTAGTTAGAACTTAAGTTATTTAGGTTCAATGTAGGTAGAACCTATAAGTTGAATTTAAGTCCAATGTAGTTAGAACTTAAGGTATTTAGGTTTGATGTAGGTAGAATCTAAGTGTTGAATTGGTTTTAAGTACAATATAGTTAGGACTTAAGGTATTTAGGTTCAATGTAGGTAGAACCTATGAGTTGAAATGGTTTTAAGTCTAATATAGTTTGGACTTAAGGTATTTAGGTTCGATGTAGGTAGAACCTAAGAGTTGAATTGGTTTTAAGTCCAATATAGTTAGGACTTAAGGTATTTAGGTTTAATGTAGGTAGAAACTAAGAGTTGAAATGATTTTAAGTCCAATGTAGTTAGGACTTAAGGTATTTAGGTTCAATCTATGTAGAGCCTAAGAGTTGAAATGGTTTTAAGTCCAATATAGTTAGGACTTAGCTATTTAGGTTAAATGTAGGTAGAACCTAAGAGTTGAATTGGTTTTAAGTCCAATATTGTTAGGACTTAAGGTATTTAGGTTCAGTGAGATAGAACCTAAGATTGGAAATGGTTTAAGTTCAATTAGAACCTAAGGATTGAATTGATTTAAGTTTAATGTAATAAAGACTTAAGGGTTGAGTTGAGTTAGGTTCAATTTTGATTGAACCTAAAATTTTTGTTGACCTAAGTTCAGTTTGAATTGAACCTAAGTTAAAGGTTTGATTTAGGTTCAGTATATGTTGAACCTAGAGTTTGGTTGACTTAGATTCAGGTTGGGTTGAACCTGAGTTATAGGTTTGATTTAAGTCCAATAGGGTTGAACTTGTTTAAAGTTGATTTGGGTTCGAGTTAGGTTGAACCTAATGTTTGGGTTAACTTGAGTTCAAGTAAGGTTAAACTCAAGTTAAGTTTTTGTTAAGTTAGGTTCAATGTGGGTTGAACCTAATGTTTGGGTTAACTTGAGTTCAAGTTAGGTTAAACTCAAGTTAAGTTTTCTTTGGATTGATTAACCTAATTAGGGTTAGGCCTAATTTTGGTAATGTTTAATTGATTAATTAGACTTAATAAGGGTTAAGTCTAATTGAGTTTAAAGTTAATTAAACCTAATTTAGGTAAGGTTTAAGTGATTAATTAGATTTAATAAGGGTTAAGTCTAATTGGGTTTAAGGCTAATTAAACCTAATTTAGGTAAGGTTTAATTGATTAATTATACTTAATATGGGTTAAGTCTAATTAGATTTAAGGTTAATTAAACCAAATTTAGGTAAGGTTTAATTGATTAATTAGACTTAATATGGGTTAAGTATAATTGGGTGTAAGGTTAATTAAACCTAATTTAAGTAAGGTTTACTTGATTAATTAAACTTAATATGGGTTAAGTCTAATTGGGTTTAAGATTAATTAAACCTAATTTAGATAAGGTTTAATTGATTAATTAGACTTAATATGGGTTAAGTCTAATTGGGCTTAAGGTTAATTAAATCTAACTTTGGTAAGGATTAATTGATTAATTAGACTTAATATGAGTTAAGTCTAATTGGGTTTAAAGTTAATTAAACCTAATTTTGGTAAGGTTTAATTGATTAATTAGACTTTATAGGTCTAATTGGGTTTAAGGTTAATTAAACCTAATTTTGGTAAGGTTTAATTGATTAATTATACTTAATATAGGTTAAGTCTAATTGGGTTTAAGGTTAATTAAACCTAATTTGGGTAAGGTTTAATTGAATATTTATACTTAATATGGATTAAATCTAATTGGGTTTAAAAGGTTAATTAAACCTAATTTGGGTAAGGTTTAATTGATTAATTAGACTTAATATGGGTTAAGTATAATTGGGTGTAAGGTTAATTAAACCTAATTGGGTAAGGTTTAATTGATTAATTATTCTTAATATGGGTTAAGTCTAATTGGGTTTAAGGTAATTAAACCTAATTTTGGTAAGGTTTAATTCATTAATTAGACTTAATATGGATTAAGTCTAATTGGGATTAAAGGTTAATTAAACCTAACTTAGATAAGGTTTAATTGATTAATTAGGCCTAATAAGGGTTAGACCTAATTAGATTTGTTGAGTTAAACATAATGCAGTTAAGGTCTAATTAGGGTTTAATTAGGTCTAAATGTGGATTAGGCCTAATTAGGTTTTGTTAAGTTAAACCTAATGTAATTAAGGTTTAACTAGGGTTTAATTAGGTCTAAATGTGGTTTAAACCTAATTAGGTGTGTATTGAGTTAAACCTAATGTAGTTAAGGTTTAACTAAGGTTTAATTAGGTCTAAATGTTGTTTAGACTTAATTAAGGTTTGATTTTGTATTAATCCTAATTTAATTAAGGTCTAATGGGTTATTTAAGTTTAATGATGTCTTTTAGACCCAATAAAGTTTGATTTTGTATTAAACCTAATTTAATTAAGGCTTAATGATTAATTAAGTCTAATGATGTCTTTTAGACCTAATTATAGTTTGGTTTTGTATTAAACCTAATTTAATTAAGGTTTGATGGGTTAAGTAAGGTTTGATGGGTTAATTAAGTCTAATGATGTCTTTCAGACCTAATTAAAGTTTTATTTTGTATTAAACCTAATTTAATTAAGGTTTAATGGGTTAATTAAGTCTAATGATGTCTTTTAGACTTAATTAAAGTTTGATTTTATATTAAAACTAATTTAATTAAGTTTTAATGGGTTAATTAAGTCTAATCATGTCTTTTATACCTACTTAAAGTTTGAATTGAGTCTATTTTGAGTTAGACTCAATATTGACTTAGTCCATGATGAAATGAGCTGAGTATGGTGAGGAGAGGATTTTTAGGATTTAAAATATTAATTTAAAATTAATAAATTTTAACCCTAATGTAAAAATGTCATTTTAAATTGTCTAATGGTTTGAGAATTGTCATTTTAAGGTTATCGTCTATCACCTTAAATTTCCTAACCATTTTCCAATTTTATTTTCCTTAATTTTCATTTTTTATAATTATTGTTAAAAATAATTACAAAGTGTCTTGAAAATTAGGAAATCATGTCTTAAAGGATTTTTATAGCCTAGGAAAAATCAGGGAGGATTCCTAAGGGCCTAGAGATAAATATCTAAAAGTTTCATATTTTTCTATCTTATAAGTAAATTTTAATAATTAAAATACTCCAAAGAGTATTTAATTATTTAAAAATTAAATATAAAGGATAAAATTATAATTTTGGTATTATAATTTTGTCCCTTTCATGCTGAGTTAAGGGGTATTTTTATTTTATTTTATTTTTTTTATTTTTGTGTGAAAAGTTATGAATTTTTGAAGATTTGGTCATTTTCTAAATTTTCTAAATTTCCTACTTAAAGGAATTTACGCGTGGCGGCTGACTGGATCATGGGACCCGTCGAAAACCACTCGGCAGGATTCTATTTTTGGGGGTTTAACACGTGGAAACCATGTGTTCTGCGATTTGGATGGTTTTATATGGACGGATCTGTCGTCCAAACAGATCACTGTCGTCCATTTTTAATTCAAAAAAATGGACGGCATCCATTTATCTTCTCAAAACGAACCTATCCCGCAAGTTGTTTGTCTTGTAGGGATAATATCTCACTTGATTCTCCATGAAATTGAGTGATTTTTGTTCCTAAAGCTTCATCATGAGAAGGAGAACCCATCCATATGGTAATATATGGGTTTTGAAATAGTCGTTTCACAAATGACCAAAGCCAAGCGAGCTTTATGTCAAAATTGCCATAACTTGGTCTGAGTTGATGAAATCATGATTTAAATGATTTTGAAGCTTCTTCTTGAGCTCAGTAAGCTTTGCCCCACCTCAATTTGAGACAAAATTAAGTCTATGTATGAGTTTGGTCGAGAGGTGCCATGGTTTGGGCTTGAGGTAGGTTTGAGCCTATTGGAAGGGCCAATTTTGTTTGGATTCTTCCTCTTTGAGGTAAGGGATGGATTTGGAAGAGTTAATTTGAAGTTTTGGGTGGTTTTATGTCAAGCTGAAATTTTGTCCTGCTTTTGGGCAGAAAAATTGGAAAGATACAGTGAGCTCTACGGCCTAATTCTATGGGGAATCAATTGCCTAGATGATAGGGAAGAACTTCACTGTTGAAGGTTTCCTCCCTTGAGCATTATATCCTCTTATCCTCCTCCATGGAAGCTCACGGCCAGCTCATTTACAGCTATTAATGGTGGCTTCCTGGCTCAAGGCTATGCAAGGAAAGTAGATTATATCCTTAGAATGATCTGAGGATAAGTTCTAAAGGTAATCATTATATGAATAAAACTCTCCATCAATTATTGTTTGGAAATCTTTATTTGGGTTTAAAATTTGAGCTTCCATTTTGGCCATCCCCCATTGGCAAAGTTGGGTGGAGTAAATGGCAACTTGGTCAGCATGATAATGCCCTCACCAAGTGAATTTTGTGGGTCATTTAATGATGTCGAGGAAGGGATGACAAATTCCCTTCCTCATCATCCCTCATTCTGTTAAGCTTGTGATTTCCTTTATCATGGGAAAATGAGGTTGATACAAGTCTCTTTATCAATTGGAGGGTGATGGAGGTGTAAGATGAGCTTACCAGCCTTTCATTCCATCATTTATGAAGAAATGGCACATAAGTTCCTCTCTTCATGATTACTCCATAATGATTTTTATCTTTTGTCAATAATGATGTGTCATGGGTTATAATAGGTCTAATGGGTCATGAATGACCTATTAGATGACCCTTCATGTGTTCAGTTTAATTTTGAAAATTGTTTTTGGATTTTAGATGTCATGTTTGATGTCATTTAATTTAGGGTTAAATGCTCATAAATTCATTTTTAATTAACTACGTAATTAATTAAAAATGTAGGAAATTATAGCATTAGCCCATAAATTGATCAAAATAATTTTAAGTGTTGATCATTTGACCAATTTCATCAATTTGGTCCAAAATTGAATATTTTGACCAAATTTGGTCATGGTTTACCAAAGTTGACCAGAGTTGACCATGTTGACCGTAGTTGACCAATTTAGGTGTAAGGCTGACCAATATGACTTTTCTAACCTTGTCATGCCTAGGTTATTCATGGGGTCTATGTGTTGGTCATTAGGTCATAGATTGACCATTTTGACCAAGTTGACTAGGGTTGACCAATTTTGACCATAGTTTATAAATGTAGGTCTAGGGTTGACTATGATGACTCACTTGACCATGTCATGGTTAGTTTAGTCATGAGGGTCTTGGGGGTATGACTTGGGTTTGACCAAAGTTGACCTATGTTGACCAGAATGGTCAAATTCATCATATCGTGTTGTCTTGACCATATGGTGGTCATTTGGGTCTATGAATGATTAAATGGTCAAAGTGGTGACCATGGAGGTTCACCTTAGTCATTTTGACCAATAATTGGTCAATGGTTTCAGTAGTTGACCAAATGGTCCAGTTTCATCATTTTGGTGTTTTAAAATGATCAAACAATCCAATTTGACCATTTTTTTGGGTTTGAACTGATTCATTGGTCCAAATTAACCACAGTTGACCAAATTGACCAAAATTGACTATTTGGGTCAAAGTTGACCAATTTGATCAATTAAATGTCAATGTTGACTTTATGATCATTATGGTGACCATTAAGTCAAAACTTCTTTATGATCATTATGGTGACCATTAAGTCAAAACTTGACCAAATTAGGGCTTGTCACCATTGATCTGATCATTTAGGGTATTGTCATTGTTAAGCTCCAAAAAGAGTGCTTTGAGGGTTATTTCAATTGTTAAGGTTTTAATAACCCTATTTATGTCCAAAGAAGTCAATGTTGGTTGACCCTTTATCTTAATGATCACAATGATCATTATAGGTTTTTTAAATGTGTCTGAGAATCTTAACTCATAAGATTCCTCAAGTTGAGTTTGGTCTATGAATGTTATTTTAAGACCTTCACTAAAAGTGAGGTCAACACGCCGCCGCGGACAACTTTTATTTTATTTTAAGTTTTAGTTTGTATTGTGAGTAAATGAAGAGAATTCAAAGGAACATCAAGACATTTGGTGGATAGGATTTGAGATAAGTGTTCATTCTTGTGACTACATTTAAATCTAATTTAGATTTCTTGTTTGTGTGCATGATTTATACTCTTAAACTCATCTATGGTTGTGTTTTCTCCATGGATTCTGTATAGTTTTCTTTATCTTTTTCGTTAAAATGATAAGTGATTAAGTGTTGAAAGGAAGTTGTGTGAATTATTAGACTTCAATGTTAGAAGAATTTTAATTGATTTGATACCTTGCACTTCATTTACTTCTTGATTTGGCCAATTAAGATGTTAATACCTATTGTAAGAACATGTAAGATCCGAGATGGTATTGTCTCAGTCAACAAATGGTAAGAATCACATATTGATTTCATGAATAAAAATGTAGTTCATGGGATTGCGTGCAAATAAGTAAGGAAATAAACTTACATGGTTGTAGAATTATAGGACTTTAGAATGACATGCTAAAGCCCCCAATTTGATTTACATTTTTAAGTTTTAATATGAGATGTTAGCCCCCAAGTGGAGGAAGAAGAGGGAACTTNGTAGGTAGAACCTAAGAGTTGAATTGGTTTTAAGTCCAATATTGTTAGGACTTAAGGTATTTAGGTTCAGTGTAGGTAGAACCTAAGGTTGGAAATGGTTTAAGTCCAATTAGAACCTAAGGATTGAATTGATTTAAGTTTAATGTAATTAAGACTTAAGGGTTGAGTTGAGTTAGGTTCAATTTTAATTGAACCTAAAATTTTTGTTGACCTAAGTTCAATTTGAATTGAACCTAAGTTAAGGTTTGATTTAGGTTCAGTATATGCTGAACCTAGAGTTTGGTTGACTTAGATTCAGGTTGGGTTGAACCTAAGTTATAGGTTTGATTTAAGTCCAATAAAGTTGAACTTAAGTTTAAAGTTGATTTGGGTTCAAGTTAGGTTGAACCTAATGTTTGGGTTAACTTGAGTTCAAGTTAGGTTAAACTCAAGTTAAAGTTTTGGTTAAGTTAGGTTCATTATGGTGACCATTAAGTCAAAACTTGACCAAATTAGGGCTTGTCACCATTGATCTGGTCATTTAGGGTATTGTCATTGTTAAGCTCCAAAAAGAATGATTTGAGGGTTATTTCAATTTTTAAGGTTTTAATAACCTTATGTATGTCCAAAGAAGTCAATGTTGGTTGACCCTTTATCTTAATAATCACAATGATCATTATAGGTTTTTTAAATGTGTTTGAGAATCTTAAATCATAAGGTTCCTCAAGTTAAGTTTGGTCTATGAATGTTATTTTAAGACCTTCACTAAAAGTGAGGTCAACGCGTCGCCGCCGACCACTTTTATTTTATTTTAAGTTTTAGTTTGTATTGTGAGTAAAGGAAGAGAATTCAAAGGAACATCAAGACATTTGGTGGATAGAATTTGAGATAAGTGTTTATTTTTGTGACTACATTTAGATCTAATTTAGATTTCTTGTTTGTGTGCATGATTTATACACTTAAACTCATCTATGGTTGTGTTTTCTCCATGGATTCTGTATGGTTTTCTTTATCTTTTTCCTTAAAATGATAAGTGATTAAGTGTTGAAAGGAAGTTGTGTGAATTATTAGACTTCAATGTTAGAAGAATTTTTATTGATTTGATACCTTGCACTTCATTTACTTTTTGATTTGGTCAATTAAGATGTTAATACCTATTGTAAGAACATGTAAAATCCAAGATGGTATTGTCTCAGTCAACAAATGATAAGAATCACATATTGATTTCATGAATAAGAATGTAGTTCATGGGATTGAGTGCAAATAAGTAAGGAAATAAACTTAAATGGTTGTAGAATTATAGGACTTTAGACTGACATGCTAAAGCCCCCAATTTGATTTACATTTTTAAGTTTTAATATGAGATATTATCTCCCAGGTGGAGGGAGAAGAGGGAACTCTAGAGTGAGAGCTAGTATCTTCCCTACCTAATCGGTCTTCAAAACTATTCAAACTATAGATTAGTCAATCTTCTTTATAGCATCTCTAGTAAGGGTAAAGAATATTATTGCTCATATTTGGCACAACACATTTAGAATACTTTCACAATAGAATTTCTAAATTTGTTACTTATTCATGATAAGGAAGAATATATTTTGTTTATATTGCCTTCATCTTGCAAATATTTAATTAATTTAATTAGTTGCTTACTTTATTTTCAAATATCAAAAATTACAAAAAGAATTGAATTTTCATTCCTATTATAATATCTTAAGTTTAAGTAAGAATATTTTGCTTAGTAGGATTTTTGTTATCTAAACTTTATAATTTTTTTAAAAAGTGGCATATTTCCAGTTTTCCCTGTGGGTTCGATATTCGGGGCTTAATCAAAATGTCTGATTACTTGATAACGATATGTATACTTGTGTAGTATCCCATATTTAAATATTATAATTGTATTCTTCTTTACTTCATAGTGAAAAATTTACCTAGCTTTTGCTTTGGATCAACTTTGTTGCAAAATAGGAATCATTATTAAGGAAGTTAGGCATATAATCGCATACATCAAATAAGCATCTATATAGAAAGTTGGGATCAGGCGCCAAGGGGTGGCACTATAGCGTCACACAAAAATCATCATTTTTTCCTCATTTTTTCTAAATTTCCATTCCATGTATCTGAAACTAAAAACATGCAAAATACATTCCTTTAAAGTGCAATATAATCAAATATGTACATAAAATTCTTATAAAACATTCACTGAAAATAGGTTATTTTGAGATGGATCATAAGTAAGGCTTAAAGGGTTTAATTATACCTAATTAGGGTTACACTTAATTAGAGTTTAAGATTAATTAAGCCTAATGTAAGTAAAGTTTAAAGGGATTAATTAGGTCAAATTAAGGTTAGATTAATTAGGCCTAACTTAATTAAGGCTTAAAGGGTTTAATTAGGGCTAGACCTAATTAGGGCTTAAGATTAATTATTCCTAATATAAGTAGGGCATAAAGGGTTTAATTAGGTTTAATTAGGGTTAGACCTAATTAAGGTTTAAAGATTAATTAAGTCTAAATTAAGTAAGGCTTAAAGGTTTAATTAGATCTACTCAGTGTTAGACCTAATTAAGGTTTAGAGGTTTGTTAAGCCTAGGATTAACAGGTTTAATTAGGTCTAATTAGGGTTAGATCTATTTAAGGTTTAAAAGTTAGTTAAGCATAATGTAAGGAAGGCTTAACAAGTTTAATTAGATCTAATTAGGGTTAGACCAATTAAGGTTTAAAGGTTAGTTAAATCTAATGTAAGCAAGGCTTAACAAGTTTAATTAGGTCTAATTTGGGTTAGATCAAATTAAGGTTTAAAGGTTAGTTAAGCCAAATGTAAGTAAGGCTTAAGGATTTGATCAGTTCTAATAAGGTTTAGACGTAATCATGGTTTATTATAACCTAGATCCAAATTTTAGGGTTGAACTAGGTCTAATTAATAGGACTTAATCTATGACCTAACTTTATGTCCAAATTAGATCAATTTTATGTCCTATGGTCCAAACCAAATCTTTCGGTTAAAGTTGTAAATTTTTAAATTTATAATTAAACCTTAAAGGTCTAAATTGTTATTTTAAACATCTAAACTAATTGAGAGATTGGTTTTAGCTATTAGATTAATTCCCATGGATTTTCTAACAAAATCCAATTTTAATTTCCAATTTTCTGATTTTTTTTATAATTATTTTCAAGAATAATTACAAAATTTGNTTTGGGTTAGATCAAATTAAGGTTTAAAGGTTAGTTAAGCCAAATGTAAGTAAGGCTTAAGGATTTGATCAGGTCTAATAAGGTTTAGATGTAATCATGGTTTGTTATAACCTAGATCCAAATTTTAGGGTTGAACTAGGTCTAATTAATAGGACTTAATCTACGACCTAACTTTATGTCCAAATTAGATCAATTTTATGTCCTATGGTCCAAACCAAATCTTTGGATTAAAGTTGTAAATTTTTAAATTTATAATTAAACCCTAAAGATCTAAATTGTTATTTTAAACATCTAAACTAATTGAGAGATTGGTTTTAGCAATTAGATTAATTCCCATGGATTTTCTAACAAAATCCAATTTTAATTTCCAATTTTTTGATTTTTTTTATAATTATTTTCAAGAATAATTACAATATTTAGTGAAAATTGGTAAAGCTCATTTTAGGGATTTTTCCTAATCTTGGGAAAATCAGGGAATGTTCTCAAGGATGAAAGGATTAATCCCTACAAATTTTGTAATTTTTGGATTTATAAATAATTTTTAATATTTAAATTACTCAAGAGAGTAATTAATTATTTAAAAATTAAATATAATTTATTAATTTTCAATTTTATTTTTGTTATTTTCTCCTTACTTTATTGAGTTCATGGGTTTTTTTGTTTTATTTTTAAGATTTTTTCTTGCAAAGATATGCATTTTTAAAGATTTTATAAGTTTATTTAAAGAAGAAAACCTTAATATATTAATAATATAATGATGCGCTACGCAATCCTCGAATGGTTCAAAATCCCATGCGGCAACGTTTGATTTATAGGACTTTCTGTTCAAGCATTCGCGGTGGCTTCGATCTGATTTCTTTTCTCAATGATTCATTTGTTCGATCTAATCCTAGTCATCTATTTCCAATACATGAAAATGGATGGCATCGAGTCATCATCCCCATAGGACATTATCTTGAGAGCCTTTCATGATTAAACCATAGTATCTCACTCGATTCTCCATAGAATCTCATGGGGTTTGTTTCAAAATCTTCATCTTAGCAAGACGAACACATGCATATGGTTATATAAGCATGGTGTGATGGTTTTCTTCATAAAGTTCCAAACCAAGCATGGTTTTTAAGGTTTAAGGCACATAACTGGTCTCAAGAGGTGTAACCTTGATTGAGCTTGATAAGAACAATCTCTGGTCCTTGTGAAGCTCCTCGTTAGTCCAATTTGAAGTAAAATCAAGCTAAGGTATGTGCTCAGTGAAATGGTGGTTTGTTTTCACCTAGGAATGGGTTAGAGCTTACGGGGAGAGCCAATTTTGATTGGATTCTTCTTCGTGAAGCTTAAGGAAGCTTTTAGGAGGTTTTGGATAGAATTTCAGAGAAGTTTATGTCAATCCCCAAATTCATCCTGGTTTCCAGGTCTGAAATTGGGGGCTCTTTGATGGATTTGAAGGGCTAAAACTATGAGGGTTTAATTTTTCTATAAATAAGGAAGGTTTTATGTCTTGAGTGCAACAGGGGTTTGGGGGGTCTCTCTTCTCTTCTCTTCTTTTTGGGAGCTCTCAAGTATAGCTTTTAAATAGCCATTATAGGTCATGGTCGAGCCTTAGCTTTATTAGTGAAGGCAAGAGGCGGCTGAAGGAGGTTCATAGAGGCTGAAGTGATTGAATTTCAGTTGTAGATAAGAATTCTCCCATTTCTATGATGGACTCATCATGAGCTCAAGTATGTTGATGATGGTGGCTTAGGGTAGGGTTTTCTTCCTATTAAAGGAGTAGTGAGGTGGGTAAACAGCATGACATTGAGCTGGCTTGGCTAGTTGACAGCAACTTTATATATGCTCAAAAATACAAGAATTTGATACTGTTGCTAGAAGATTTAAATCTCCCGCAACGGCACCAAAAACTTGACAACAGCTATAGATTTGATAAAGATGTGTAAAAAATATTCAATAATTACAAAGTCACACTTATCAACGCAAGTATACGTATCACTCAAGTAATATAGAGCTCTAATGGATTCCTGAATATCAATCCCACAGGGAGTAATATTAGAGGTTACGAACATAAGATTTAGAAAATCAATACTTAATCACAACAACATAGTTCAAATTGTATATTTGTGACTAATAGGCAATTGAAATAAAAATTAATTTTTATAAACTCTTAATTAACTCTAATAAAGTTTCTAATGTGAAGTTCAATATATAAGAAAGCATCCTTCTCCTTGTCAAAAAAATTTAAGTGAATAGATAAATTGAATCGATTTAAATTGTAGTGTCAAATAGGAGCATACCTATTCTTTACCCTTTGGACCAGGCATAAAGAACATTGACTAAACCTATGCTTGGTTACTAAATTTGCGGCTAGGCTGAGAGGATGCAGGCTCTCACCTCAGAGCTCCCATGTTCCCCTCGCCTGAGAGCTAACATCTACACTTCAGCACCCAAACGATAGGACCGAATTGAGGATTTTAGTCTGTCACTCTAAAATCTCCAATTCTACGCTCGATAATTTTTATTTCCCTATTTTATTGCACCCAACTTTTAAGGACTTTGACCTCTCTAAATCTTGGATGTAATCCTCACTTTAGTTATAAAACTCAACATATTTTAACAAATCAATTGGCCAGATTGAAATTAAATTAAGATTAAAGTGAAAATATCATCACAACTTCTTTAATATTCTTGGCTCAACCATTACAAATCACCATTTCACAAAATCTCAAGATAAGGAGAAAGACAGAGAAAACTACTTAGAACTCATGGTCACAAAATCTTAAGACAAGGAGAAAGACAGAGAAAACTACTCAGAACTCATGGAGAAGATATGACAAAACTTAGATTTCATATATAAAAGCAAAGTCATAATAACTACAATAAGTAAATACAACTTATCTCAAATTCCTCCCCAAGTAACTCCTTGAAGTTCCTCTGATTCTCTTCCTTTCTTTACAGCACACAAAATTCTCCTTTGAAGCGGCAACGAGGAAGAAATCTCTCACTTTACTTCCACTCTTACAATCTCTCTAAGAATTCCTCACAATACCTAACCCTAAATTACACTCCCCTAGACACCCGTAGACCTCTCTACACTCTCTGTAAATTCTGGACTCCCCCTTTTTTTGGCCTCCAAAATGTTTCTCTTAAAGTTGTAGAAGAGTTTTCAAGAGTTGCCTAAGCATCCCTTCAAAAATCGTCCACATTCAATGCATCTATTGAGAGAACCGTCATTCTAACCATCGGCGGCCTTGATGGCGCTATCAGCGGCCTTCTAGAATATTTAATTCTAGACTCTCGGGAAAAACCCGTCGTCGGCGCCCAAGATCAAATCTTCATATTTTTGTCCTTTTTGCTCCAAATTCGCTCCTTTTTGCATCTTTTTGCTCCAATGACCATAATTCAACATACCTGCAACAAAACATCAAAAATACCTTTCTTTAAAGTGCAATATCATCAAAATTAGTGTAAAATATTNACAGTTTCTAACTTCAGTTTGGGAATTAAATAGTTCCAAACCTGTTTAAGTGTGGAACATTAGAAAAATAAGTGCTTTATAGTTTCCTCATGGGAGTTACATAACCCACATCCAGAGGGACCTCTCAAGCCTTTTATATATATATATAAATATATATATATATATATATATATATATATATATATATATATATATATTTCATTTGGATTGTTTTCAATCATTTTTTTTTCTTTTCTTTTCAGGGATTATTGTCAATCATTTCTTTTTCTTTTTCAAGTGAAGATTATTATATTTGGATAGTCTTTAATAATTTTTAACTTCACTTTTCTTTTCCTAAATTTGAAACTCAAAGCATTCATTTGCTTATAAATATTTCATAGTTTTTACATCATTGAGCCTCAATCTTTTCTTCTCAAATGAATTTTCAGATTCTTAATACTTCAAATTATAAATATTCATAGCTTTTACATCATTGAGCCCCAATCTTTTCTTCTCAAATGAATTTTCATGATTTTGAACATCACATTTCTTTCCCTAAATTTGAAACTCAAAGCATTCCTTTACCTTATAGTTTCATAGCTTTTACATCATTGAGCCCCAATCTTTTCTTCTCAAATGAATTTCTAAGATTCTAATATTTTAAAATATAGTTTTCTTTACTTTAAATAGTTAATTATAATCTTATTCTCTTATACTAAATATCTTAATCTACAAAATTAATTTTCCTTACAAAAATATTCATTTAAATTTCCCAAAATATTTAAATATCTACAAAATATAGTTATTTAAATTAAATTAACTACAAAAAATCATATTAATAATTTTTTAAAATATTTAAATTGAGAACATATAATAGTTAATCTTTTTCTTCTCTCCCCCAAACTTAAATTTTCCAATATGGAATGATATAGGTGGAAAGAAAGATTCTAAATATAAATCATCCTCAGTACTTAAGGCATTTTCATCATTCTGGAATTTTGGCAGTTCCTTCTCAAAATTTTACTTCAACTGGTCTGTAATATTAAGAGCTTTCTATACATATAAATCATTAGAGATGTTGTTGGGTAATGAAGTTTTAAAATAAGTACAAAACTAAACATTATACACACACAATATTTCACTAACACATCACAATACTAAAAAAAAACAATTATAAATACATCAGAATGCAAAAAAAATCACATCACATTACAATTTTACAAAGTACTAACCAAAGTCTATTACAATTCCAAATGCAATTTTTAAACTACAACACTAAAAAATTAAGCAAACATAAAATAAAATAGACAATCAAATGAAAGTACAAAAAACATACATTTATCTCTATCACAAAATCACAAAACAAAAGTACATCAATCACTATAATATATCAAAATCCCATACTATATTCTCGTCGCACTGGTCAGCAGGTGGAATGAGCTGATACTGAGTATAACGGGGGCATTCAAGAAAAGTAACATCAGGCTCACCTCTGTAGTGTTGGGCCTGAGCTTCGTAGTAAGCTATCCCAAAGTCAGAATACCTCTGTAGATACGCACTATCATGATCATGTCTACATTCTAATCCCCCAATTCTTTCATTTATTTTCTCTATACTTTTTAGCTACAAGGTTAACTCATTCATTAAATCGTGAAGGGTAGGGGAACTAGAGGAAGGAAGGTCATAACTAGTAGAGGGGATATCTCTACTAGTAGAAGGTTCTTTACTCCTACTCCCAGATCTCCATGCTTCATGGGATTCATACGTCTTTAAATTAGCTTTACTAATGGGTTTCATAGGGTAAACCCATTCTTCATCATCTCCAGCTTCAACTCCAGAAAGTTTGAAAAGTGCATAAATGAGGCCAGGATGTCCCAGACCTCCACTTTATTCACTCCTTGTCGTGGTCAAAATATTCTTATAAATAATTCTCCCTACATTTATAGTCTGATTATTCTGAATACAAAAATTCAAAATAGCTCTATATATTGTTACCTCGGTATGGTGATAGGTTGGTAACAAATTAGAGGAAATAAATAGTGCCACGTTTTAGATGTGGCATTTAACGTGGAAGCAAAAAAATTTACCCGTTCTCGCTGCTTTATCTTCCATGTCCCTTTCCCATTAATGAGAAAGTTAATGAAATCGTTCAGTGGGCCTTCCATTGTACTGAATGTTTCATAATTATAGATATAGGAGTCTGGGACTTCATAAAATGAGTTAATGCGGGCGACACTAAACTCAACAGAAAACCCTCTTACTAGAATGGTTCCGTCCTGAGAAGAGAACGCATTGCATATAATTCTTTCACAACATTCACAGCAGCCTTGTTGGTGGTATAACAAAAATTTTCCCACCTCCGTTCAGTAATAACTCATTCAACTTCTCCTCCCGGACTCTCAAAAACACGATCTTTAATAAAATTCTTCCCTTGAAATACTGAAGTAAATCTCGACTAAGCCTTCGCATAGATGAAGCTAGACTCGTCAAACTCAAGTCACCTCTTTTGTCACGGAGCCATTTCAATATAATCAAAATTATAAAAAAAAATTCCAAAATACACTTAAAATACTCAAATAATGGCATCTAAGAGTGACTCTAAGAGTTCAAAACTAAGTTCCATGAATTTCTTCCAAATATTTTCCTCCACATTCTCAAATTTTTTTTGGATCTCATCAATGTGGGAGAAATTCAAGGTGAAAATCAAATATTTTTTAGTTTGGAGTGAACCTCTTACCGAGGGATGATAAAATCCGATGTCTAAACGCTTTGAAATCGCCCCAAATCCAAGATCTCTCAAGCCCTAGGTTGAAATTTTTATTTTTTAGAGGAAGGGGATGATGAATAGTGGTGGTTAACTGGTCAAAATCGCGGTTAAAAGTGTTTTTTCGGTATCTCGCCATCGGCGGGGTCTTCAGCGCTGTCAGTGAGCTATATTGAATTAAATAGCCTAAGTCTCGGGAAAAATCCGTCGTCAGTGACGTTGATGGCACCGTCGGCGAGATTGTCAAAATTTGTTCAATTTCCAGATTTTTGCGATTTTGATAAATTTCAAGCCTTGTCGACATCTATTTAATCATTATAGATATAAATTTTTAAGTGATTAAAAGATGTACTAACACAAATAACATTCATAACACAAAACATAACAATTACATATAAAATCCAAGGGTTACAATACACGTTACACGACGCACATAAGTTTGGTATTTTCTCAACCTAAATACATCAATTCAGCATCGCAATCCAAACCACAACACTCTAAACG
>JXCR01122864.1:238518-248968 GCA_002079205.1 Phalaenopsis hybrid cultivar | reverse complement strand
TCTCTTATTCTCATTATTTTTATACCTAATAACATTTTGATGTAATTCATGGGTAAATAAATTAAAATTAAATATTTTTAGCAATCATATGGAGTTGGTCGAGTAGTGTCAGCCTTATGATAATAGTCAAGTGGTGGTAGTTTGGTAATAACACTTGAGCAATGATGGTCTAACAAGGATAGTCGCATGTCAATGGTTGAGACATTATGATTCTATACTTGTAGTGGACTTATCGAGCTTTAAGATTCTCAAATCCTTGAGCTCTCCTCTCATTTAACCGCTTTCATTTTTTGGTTGTATATTTTTAATATTTTTAGTAATACTTTTTGTACATAATATAAAACATTCTATCGGACAACCTAGAGTGACCTTTATATTATAAGATATTTTATGAATATTTTGGTGCATTAATGATATTGATATGTTATCAATAAATTCTCATCATCTTACATGAATCTCAAGGCATGACCTGGATCACGAGAAAGTTTTTGAGTAAGAGATATTCAATTTCTATAAAAATTCACTTAAAGCACTGATTTTAGCAAGCTTATAATGAAAATGATCAGCTAGATGTGATAGACCCAATGATATCAAAACTAGTACAATCAAAATCAAATTAAGCCCAGATTAAGTCATCAAATCAGTCTTATAAGTTTTCCATGCATATTTAGAAGGTCAAACAAATGTTGAATCTAGAAATCCCATAGTAGAATTGATCGTCTAGATAAGACAAATCCAGCAAGCCCGAGATTGCTCTATTATGACATTGTTAACGCACTCAAATGTCCATGAAATGTCATCTAATCAAGAAGCTCTTCCGACCTTCAGACCAATGTTGTTCATATTCTTGCATTGATTGCACCCAGAACACTATAAATAGTATCCCACCCCTCTCATGAGTGGGAAGAGAGCATGAGGCTTAAGAAAGAATTTGAAGCCTTTAGAAGGAGTTGAGGTCCATCACCACTCCGGCCACTATCGATCAGCCTTTAACCATCGCTGACCGTCATTGATCACTGTCAATCATAGTTGACCAACATAGATCGCCATCGACCACCACCTATCGGCCTCTATCGATCACCTTAGGTTACCACCCACTTCCTACAACAATTTCATTCGCACATTGACGTTGTAATTCAAAAGACTTTGTAACCCTTTCCCTTATGTGGGACCAAGGGTCTCTATAATTATAAACTTATAGTAGATTTTTACAACTGGTCAAACCTTATGGTTTTTTTTCACTTTACGAGTTTTCTACGTAAGAACTTCAGGTGCGACTACTATTTTTTTTATCAAAGTGTGTGATAAATTCTCGTGTAACACTAAGATGACAATCCATTAATCTACTACCGTAATTTTCTAGGATGTTTCAGTTTGGCGTCGTCTATGGGAAGTGAATTCTCTTTAGGCATTGTTTTGAACTCTATGACACCAACGCCTACTTTGTTTCCTAATGATGTACATCATCCAACAAGTGACGCACCCTCCTAAATAGGGGGAAATATTATTTGTAATTAATACTTCCTCAGCTCCCCTTCATCGTACTAGAATTCTTCCTCAACTAGATCAAAGAACTAATCGCTTCAAGGCTCGATACATAAGTTATTTTACATGCTCGCATGGAATACGTCTCCATTGGGGGGACAAAATATTCATAAGAAGCAACTAAAGAGTTGTCAAACATTATTCTTATATATGACTGCAACCATATTTCTAAGAAGATATACAACTCATTGTGACCTACACCCAAGTCTCGAGAAATATAGAGCATCTCTGACACCTCATTATAGTGACACCTCATTATAGGCTTAATTAATCCCAAGATGACTTGATTAGACCTCTTCCATTACACATTATAACCTTCAAGAAAACGTTTTGCATATAGTCTCAATAAGCTCAAAGATCCTTGATGGGTTTTCTTCGACCTTTTCGATAACATGTTACAGTAGTCAAGCAAAAGCTTCGACCAACAAACTAGGATAAATCAACTATCTGCAATGGATTTCATATGGCTTTGTCCATTATGGGTTAATAATGTTAAGCTTCTTTGACTATACAAATCAGAATTTGTCTTACATCCTTAGTAGATTCTCCTTTCAACCATTCCCCTAGAAGTTAAGCTTAAGAGGCAAAACTAGATAGGAAGATCTGGTATCCCTGGATGTTGAGCCAAGGAGGCAAGTCTCGATGTGAAGCTGTGGTTCTCCTAAAACACAAGCCCAGAAAGAAAGTCTTGAAAGAAAGTTATCATGCTCCTGAAAGTCAAACCCAAGAGGTGAAACTCAATGGGAAGATCCAGTACGCTTTGAAGTTTAGCCCAAGAGGTAAAACTCGATGGAGAGTTATGATGCTCCTAGAATTCAAGCCCAGAAAGCAAAACTTGATGAGAAGCTGTCATGCCCCTAGAAGACAAGCACAAGAGGCATTTTTTAATGAGAATCCAGTAGTGGGAAGGGTTCTCACTAGAAAAAGTACGGGAGATCAGGTGGTTGATAGGGTCTCCNCATCAATAATATCACCATGAATCAAATTTGAGAGGGGGGAGGGGGGGTTTGCCCAATATAAATGCATTTGTACCCTTGTTTAGCCAGCCAATCTGCAGGCCTATTTCATTCCCGATTAACAAAATTATACTGAATAGAGATATTAGAGCTAGCCACCATACAACCTATTCGATTAATCAAAATCATCATATTCCAAAGAGGCTTTACCTTGCCCGTTAAAGTGTGAAAAAGAACTTGAGAATCAGTTTCAATAATGAGATTAGGAAAGCCAAAGGAAATGGCAGTATGTAGAGCACCTAAAACAGCCCTCATTTTGGCTTCCAAGGGAGAAGATGCAAAGCAAGGTGAAGCAAAGAAAACCACNTAGAAGGCTACGAGCTACGGAAGGTACTGGTTCATTTCAAGCTCCTATAAGGCATAAAGTTGAGAGACACAACCTCGGAAGGCATGAGTCTCAAAAGGTGTGCAATTCTCCATTTTATAAAGTGTATGTGCTAAATTTAATTACATAATTTTGCACAATTTAAAATCCACAACAACCTCAGAAGCAACGTCAAGGACATATAAAGAAATATATTACCATCATCTATAAATATTATATCAGTTGATTTAAAAGAATATAAAGACCAACAAAAACTAGTTCAACGGCTACAAGAGATATCATCGCTACAGAAGCATATAGTTCTCCACCACAAAGCACAGCGGGAAAACTCTACATTTCTTAATCTTCACTGAAATGCACAGTAACAACAAGCAAGAAGATCTCGAGTTACCTACTGTGTAGGGACAGAGATAACTTTCTTCATCTCACTGATGCGAAAGAAGATCCCTTTAGTCACCTGCTACGCAGGATGGGAACAACTTTATTCTATGTCGCAACTTGAAAGAGGGTCTTGTTGATCTCCTACTACATAAAATGAGCGCAACTTTCTTTTACTTTGTAACACGAAAAAGGATCCTATTACTTGGTAGTAATGAAGGATGGGGACGCTTTTCTCTTCGTCATAATGTGAAATAAGATCTCATTTCTCTCTTGCAAAGCAAGACGGGGACAATTTTCCTTTTCATTACAACGTGAAAGGAGATATCATTGCTTTCCTACTATGCAAGACGGGGATGATTTTCCTCTCCTATGCAATGTAATAGAAGATCATGTTACTCGTCTGCTACACAAGACTGGGATGGCTTTCCTCTTCACCGCAACATGAAAGAATTTTCTTCGCTCACCAATTACGCAGGTCAAGATTGACTTTGCTCTTGGTCACAACACGAAAGAAAATCTCATTGCTCACCTGCTACGTAGGACGGTGATGACTTTCCTCTTGGTCATAACACGAAAAAAAATAACGTTGCAACCTTGCTACACAGGACGAGGACAATTCTTCTTCTGAAAAATCTCAGTAGCAAAAGGCTTCACTCTCAACTCTTCTTCTTTTTCTCCTCCTTCTCCTCACTTGTGGTTCTTCCCCGCATCTATGGCCTTTATTTATAAGCTTAAGAGGAGACCTAGCAATAAAGGCAATTATTAAAAAAATAAAATAAAATCTGCATTCATTTTGTCTTTCCGGCTTCCACGTTATGCCCTTATGGCTTCCTCATTTCAAATAAATAAAAAAATGAAAAAAATTTTCATATTCTCAACTTTAAGCCTTCCAAATTACCTAAAAAAAAGGGTGTCTCTTTAAGAAAATAAAGAGATGAGATTAGTTAATGTGAGTTATGTACAACCTTTTCAAATTCCAATATCTATAATTTAATGGGTTCATATATATATAAATTATATGCAACCTTTTCAAANAATTTAATGGATTCATATATGTATAAATTGTATGCAACCTTTTCAAATTCCCGTATCTAGAATTTAATGATTTCATATATATATAAAAATTATATGCAACCTTTTAAATTCTCATATTTGTGTTTTTCATAAAATCTGATCAATTCTCATATTTACANAAAGAGATGAGATTAGTTAATGTGAGTTATATACAACCTTTTCAAATTCCAATATCTATAATTTAATGGATTCATATATGTATAAATTGTATGCAACCTTTTCAAATTCCCGTATCTAGAATTTAATGATTTCATATATATATAAAAATTATATGCAACCTTTTAAATTCTCATATTTGTGTTTTTCATAAAATCTGATCAATTCTCTTATTTACATAAACTTTATATATATATATATATATATATATTGATTACCAAAATTTGTATGATTACTAACCAAAAAAAAAAATTGTATAATTCGCTTTACCTTGGATCAATCCCCAGCCTCAAGAAGCATAACATGCCAACAAATGTGCTAAGCATGATTTTTAACATGTGCACANATGAACCAATATAATGCCAAACAATGGAAGCAAAATTACATTCATAAAATAAATGATTAGGAGATTCAGCTTATTTCTTACAAACATAACAAACAGAGGCCAACTTTAAAACCTTCATTTTAAGGATGTCATTAAGAGGTAGAAGATTATGAAAAAATCTCCAAATAAAGAAAGAGATAGAAGGGGAGATGAACTGGTGCCAAGTATATTTACTCCAATACCACTGAGGATGGTTGTAGAGTTGAGTGTATAACATTTTAGTGATAGAGACATTAGAAAGTAGTTTCCACATAGGAACATCTCTAGAGGCAGTATTAATAGGGATGTTAGCAATGGAAGTAGCTTCTTCGCCAACAAGAGTCCATAACTTGGCGATATTCCAATCTCCGTTAATCCAAAAATTCCTAACCATAAGATCTTCATCAGAGATGGAATGAGGTAAACTTGACAGCTGGGAAGCACTCCAATGATCTTTCTAGAAGGAGACATTTCCTTCCCCAAATATCCCAAAAAATAAAGTGGGAAGCCACCTCCCAAGCAAGAGTAATAGCTTTCCAGATTTTGGAATCACCCACATGCCAGGAAGCAACAGAAGGGTGAATATGAGTGCAATACTTGTGTAAAAGAAATTGAGACCAAAGAGAATCTTGGGCTCTGAATTTGAACCAAAGTTTGCACATATTAATATCAATAATTTCTTTAAGGGTTTTAAACCCAAGCCCCCCTGACTTACAAGGTTTACAAACTTTGTTCCAACTAGCCCATATTTTAGATGATCTATTCCCACGCCAAAGAAATTAATTAAAGAGAACTTCAAGAGTATTTTGAGTGCTTTTTTTTATTTTTAGCACTTGCATAGAATATAAGGGAATACTGCATATTACACTTTTAAGGAGAGTGAGCCTACCCCCATTAGACAAGAAATTGTTTCTCCAATCATTGATTTTAGATTTGATAGTCTCCACCACGTCATCCATTTGAGTTTGTTTCCTCGTTCCCCTTAGCAAGTTGACCCCAAGGTATTTAAGAGGAGCTTTGCTATCTTGTAACCAGTGTAAACAAAAGCCCACTTATGAATGTTTTGATTTACCCTGCTGCCAAAATAAATGGAACACTTATCCAGGTTAAAGAGTAGGCCAGAGGCATCCTGAAAATCTTTGAGCAAATTCATCATAGCTTTGATGGTAGGCTTACTAGCATTGGAAAACAAGATGGCATCATCTGCATAAGCCAGATGACTAATAACAATTTTCGATTTATGAGAGTATTGAAAGTGAGGATGAGTCTGATGCAACCTGTTTATGAGTCTCGAGAGGTAATCAAAAGCAATAATAAAGATGGTAGGGGAGAGGGGGTCTCCCTGCTTAATTCCTCTAGCAGCGGAGAAGAAACCAAAAGATTTACCGTTAATAAGAATGCTGTAGTGGTTATTGGCTAACCATCTCTTAATAAGTAAGCAAAAATCCTCTTTAAAGCCCTTAGCTTTAAGGATATTTAGAATAAAGTCCCAATTTATGGTGTCAAAGGCTTTTCTTATGTCAAGTTTAAAGGCCATGTTCCCACCTCTGCATTTTTTGTCAAGATCTTCAATCAATTCTTGGGCAAGCAAGATATTATCAGTAATGTTTCTACCTTTTATAAAAGCCGATTGTTGAGGAGATATAATTTTCCCAAGAAAAGGGTGCAGCCTTGTGACAATAATTTTACTCAAAACCTTAGAGATAACGGTAGTGAGTGAAATAGGTCGGAAATTATCCCAAGTAATTTTGTCATGCCCTTTAGGAATGAGAACAATAGAAGTAGAGCTGAAGTAATTACCAGGGTCTTCTCCCAGAAAAAAACTTTGAATAGCATTAACCACTTCTTGTTTAATGATATCCCAACACTTAACATAAAAAGCAGAAGAGTATCCATCAGGACCAGGAGACTTATTGGAGTTTATGGATTTGAAAGCAGAGAGAATTTCTGCTTCATCAGGAACATGTGCAAAAGATAAACTATTAACATAATCAAACTCATCCTCAAAAACCAAAGCATCAACAGTAGTGGTAATAGAATTCTGCTGAAGTAGCTTTGTAAAATGAAGCACGACACTCTCACCAATCTCATCAAGATTTGTTAAAGTTTGGCCTTCATCATTTTTAATTGTGAGAATGCAATTAATATTCCGTCTATGTTTTAAGGTGGCATGGAAGTAGTTGGTATTTCTATCGCCCGCAGTGAAATGGAGATCATTAGCTTTTTGTTGCAAAAGACCTTCCTCAATGTTAATGGCATCCAATAATTTCAAGTGCGCTTGAGCAGTGAGGTTAAACATCTCAGGTGAAGAGGAAGCCTGAGATTCCAAAAGATCAACCTCTTCTTGGGCTTCCAGGACTTTAGAGTGCACATTACCAAAAATCTGGTGGTTCCATTTTCGAAGATGTGCAGCTAATTTTTTATGGAGTTGCCAGAGAATATACCAAGGCGAGCCAGCTCCATCAAAGGACCAAACCTGTTCAACAGTGCTAAGAAAATTTTCATGAGAAGCCCAAATGTTAAGAAATTTAAATTTGGAGAAACTAGGTTTATCAATAAAAGCAAGAGTAAGAAGAATAGGATTATGATCAGAAGAAGCATAGCTAAGGTGTTGGACTTTAGAGATGGTGAAATAATTAAGAAAAGCTGAGTTTGCAAAGAACCGATCAAGTCGTTGTTGGAGAAAACCTCTCCTCCAAGTATAAGGAGAGCCAGAGTACCCCAAATCAAATAACCCTGCTTCATTCATAGAAGAAGAAAACCGATTAGGAAGTGTTAGATCACATCTACCCCCTCCTTTTCTTTCAAAGGGATTCATGATCATTTTGAAATCCCCTCCAACAAAAAAAATTTCAGATATGGATGTACCCAAAATCTCAAGTTTCTGCCAAAGTAAGAATTTAATAGGTAAAAGAGAGCTAGCATACACAAAAGCCCCGGAACCATGAAACTGATCCAAGCGGAAATGCATGAGCACATACTGGTCATCGTCATCCATAATAGATAAAGTAACTTTTTGTTTCCAGAAAACCCAAATCTTGTTGTTCTTATTGCAGTAAGATTGAAAGTTTTTGAAACGCTGTAAAATTCTACCCCTATTAACATGCACAAAAGGTTCCAAAATGGCAAAAATAGAAATCTTGTGGACCCTACAAAGATATTTGAGCCTATTAAGGGAGGAAGGGTATGCCACTCCCCTAATATTCCAAACCATAATGTTAAACATTATGTCGTAAGCCCGCCCTTCTAGAAGATCTAGAAGTGTTGCCTAATTGTTCCCCATCCGAGCAGTAGGTATCTTCCTGTTTAATGTTGCTAATATTCAGACTTGATAACTCATTCTTCCTTTTAGCCCTTTTTTTTTGCGTGTTTTTGTATTTGTCATTCCCCCTCTAAGGAAGTTTGAGCACATTGAAGGGGGGCCTTTGAAACATTAGTTGGCAGAGGAGGAGGAAAGTCATTATCTTGGCTCTCAATCATGTTGTTCCTATCAATGTTGGCGTTAATAGATGTAATAGGAGTGTTATTATTAGCAATTATATGAAGTGGAGTATTATCAGAAAATGCTTCAACATTTAGATCAATAGAAGGATCAACATTATCATTGTTCTCCTGAGATAAAATAACTTGCAAATTGCTAAGGTCTTCTCTAGTGATAGAGTGATGTTGTTCATGTGCATTTTCAAGATTGGATGGTGCCTTAGTAGCATTCTCAAGATTAGTAGCAGTTACTCTATTAGGATCATTTATATTCCTTGCAGTATCTTGTTCAAGAACCAGATCATTGACAATGGAGGGGTTAGGAGGCATAATAATAGTATTACCAGGGGGATCATTTAAACCTTGAGACTTTTTAAGATGAGGATTGAAATGGAAGCAGTTAGAAATATGGTGACCAAACATAGAGCAATGTGTGCAATAGGGGGAATGTCGTTCGATTTCAACCGACTGCCAGTAGCCTTGGTGCTGAGATCCAATCCAAATCTCATCACAAAAGGGGAGAGTAATATCTCTTTCCACTATAACCCGAGCCTCAGAGGGTCGTGTAAGATAAAAAGTACCACTATCCATTTTTAGAGGTTTCACATACGCAGCAGCAAGAGAAAATAAAACTTCATGGTTAAATAGATGCAGCTTTAACCCCGGAAAACGGATCCAAACTGGTAAAATCGGAAGCTCTAACTTCGTATCGAAATCAACAGACCACTTCCTGAATTTCATAAATCTATTTTCAATTTTCAAAAAACGTTTCGCAAAAAGCATGGTATAATCCTCATCATTAGCAAGCTGGATTAAAATATGTTTGCCATCCAAAACCCCTATTCTCCACCAACCCTTCAATTTAAGAAGATCAATCTCTTTTCTAATGAGCTCAAGTTTAGGATGACCAAAAGAAAATTTCCCAACCAAAGCAAAACGACAAGAGGAAGCCAACACAGTTGTTTCAACATCAGAAATAAACATAGCCAACTTTCCATTCTTCTTCCCTAGTTTTTTCACAAAGGAGTAATCACCACCAATATTGAGAGAATCATTAAAACCTTGAGGAAATAGAAAGGAATCAATAGAACTCGAGATCACCCCACCTCCCTCTAAAACCGCATCAACGAAAGACCGAGAGGGAGGCATTACGAAAGAAAATGCGAGAAAANTCATGCCCTTTAGGAATGAGAACAATAGAAGTAGAGCTGAAGTAATTACCAGGGTCTTCTCCCAGAAAAAAAGTTTGAATAGCATTAACCACTTCTTATTTAATGATATTCCAACACTTAACATAAAAAGTNTTACCCTGCTGCCAAAATAAATGGAACACTTATCCAGGTTAAAGAGTAGGCCAGAGGCATCCTGAAAATCTTTGAGCAAATTCATCATAGCTTTGATGGTAGGCTTACTAGCATTGGAAAACAAGATGGCATCATCTGCATAAGCCAGATGACTAATAACAATTTTCGATTTATGAGAGTATTGAAAGTGAGGATGAGTCTGATGCAACCTGTTTATGAGTCTCGAGAGGTAATTAAAAGCAATAATAAAGATGGTAAGGGAGAGGGGGTCTCCCTGCTTAATTCCTCTAGCAGAGGAGAAGAAACCAAAAGATTTACCGTTAATAAGAATGTTGTAGTGGTTATTGGCTAACCATCTCTTAATAAGTAAGCAAAAATCCTCTTTAAAGCCCTTAGCTTTAAGGATATTTAGAATAAAGTCCCAATTTATGGTGTCAAAGGCTTTTCTTATGTCAAGTTTAAAGGCCATGTTCCCACCTCTGCATTTTTTGTCAAGATCTTCAATCAATTCTTGGGCAAGCAAGATATTATCAGTAATGTTTCTACCTTTTATAAAAGCCGATTGTTGAGGAGATATAATTTTCCCAAGAAAAGGGTGCAGCCTTGTGACAATAATTTTACTCAAAACCTTAGAGATAACGGTAGTGAGTGAAATAGGTCGGAAATTATCCCAAGTAATTTTGTCATGCCCTTTAGGAATGAGAACAATAGAAGTAGAGCTGAAGTAATTACCAGGGTCTTCTCCCAGAAAAAAACTTTGAATAGCATTAACCACTTCTTGTTTAATGATATCCCAACACTTAAC
>JXCR01122864.1:201810-229319 GCA_002079205.1 Phalaenopsis hybrid cultivar | reverse complement strand
GTTATTTAGATGTATGAGGCCCTTGTTCTACACCTTCAATGAATGACTATATATAATTTATGACTTTTATTTATTGTTTTTCTCATGTTACTTGGTTGCATCTGATGAAAAGCATAAATGATGTGTTTGTCTTCTTTAAAGCTTTTCACAAGGTGCTTCAGTCTCAATACGATTCAGTGGTGAAGGTATTGTGGCCTGATAATAGGATAGAGTATACCAATAAGGTGTTTGAGGAATAATGTTAGCTCAAGGGAAACAGCATCAAACCATATGTCCATACACGCCGACACAAAATGNATGTTAATAGTAGAATTCAAGTTGGTTGGTTGAAATGGAGGAATGCTTCGGGTCTTTTGTGTGATAGAAAAGCACTGCTTAGACTGAAAGAAAAAATTTATAAGAGGGCGGTGAGACCTGCAATGCTCTATGGAGTTGAATGTTGACCTTTAAAAGAGATGCATGATACTAAGTAAGTGTTGTCGAGATGAGAATGATTAGGTGGATGAATGGCTTTACACTTAGAGACAAAATGTGAAATGATTGTATTTGGGATAGGGTTGGTGTAGCTCCAGTGACGGACAAAATTAGAGAGAGTTGTCATAGATGGTTTGGTCACATTAAATGTCAACCATCTGATGATCCGATTAGGAGAGTAGTTAAGAAAGGCAGAGGTAGACCAAGGAAGACTAGGGCTTATTGTATAAAAAAATGATCTTAGTTTATTAAGACTAAATGAAAATATGACACTAAATAGGACGCAATGGAGAAAAAAGATTCCTGTAGCCGACCCGACGTAGTAGGATTAAGGCTTTGTTATTGTAATATTATAAATGACGAGGTTTGTGCTTCTTCATTGAGCACAAAGGAATTCTTTGTATAGTAAAAAATAAGTCAAAATGGAAGGAGATGTACTAAACGATATTAAAGTAATGAACACAAATTAGGCTTTTCTAATAAATACAAATTGGGGTTTTCAAATGTAACAACCTAATCACCTACTAAGATATTGTCCATTTTGGCATAATGGCCTCATGGTTTTGTTTCATTGGTGTAACTTCTCAAAAGGTCACCCATCCTAAGAATGCTCCCACACATGTACTCTAATTTTTGGAATCTTATGAAATAACCATTACACTAAATGATGCATCGATGTTTAAGAATTCAGCTTCATTTTACTTGACAAGTTTCACAATCTTTCCCACTAGAAAACTGATGCCCTCCTCAGTGTTGTTAGCCTAGAATCATCCACCAAGAAGATAAGATTCTAGAAATAACCCCTATAGATTCAAGAGGTGATTCACACAAAGTAACACTTTTGTCCCATCTTTAAGAGGTGGCTCCCATGGTATAGAACTTAGTTCTATTCTGTTCTTAATTCTCATCTTTAGAATGGTGTAATACTCTGTTACATTTGTAATAGTATGAACTCTCATTCATCGAGATATTGTCCGCTTCGACCATATGGCCTTATAGTTATCCCATTGGTGTAACTTACTAGGGGTCACCCATCTAGAAGCGTTCCCACATGAGCACTTTTAACTTTGGAGTTTCTAATGAATATTTCAACTGTTACACCAAAAAACATATCAATGTTTAAGAGTTCAACTTCATTTTACTTGATGAGTTCAACTTCATGTTACATAATGAGTTTCACATTAATGTCTCAACAATTCTCGTGTATAGTACTTGATATAGAAGTCCCTGAAGCTCCTCTCTTAGTATTTACTCCTTGATCGATCTTCTTGCTTGACTTCTTCCTCTAAACTCCTTGAGTGCCTCCTTGTTTACCAGAAACTCCAAAATCTCATTCCCTTCTGTCATCAAATAGAGTGACTAAAAAAGAGAGTAGGATGGCTTAAGGTAGAGACGGTTGTATTTAAAATTAGTTAAGTTTATATGATCGTATGAGTGTTAAGGAGAGAGGATGGGATGTTTATTGGATTCTGGAACAATTGCATTGCTTGAATAAAAACAAATGGTCCTAAATCCCTATTATTCATACAAGTCTAAATTCCAGGATAAGAAAGATAAATGAAAAGGGTTCTCACTCATACATAAAAGGCCACAATAAACGACAAGCTCTCATTCAGATAGTGTCATGACCCGACTCAGAGACTTGGAATTTTTAAGGCGGGAATGGATGATCAGATAGTAAAATTAAAATTCAATTATTTATGCTAAATCAAAGATAAAGAAAAAGCCACTAAAATTTTAAAAATTAAATTAAATAAAAAAAAAATACATTTCTATTTTCTAACCTCATATTTTACCCTCCTCCCAAGATGATGCGCAAGGTAGCTGCTTGGAGTAGTTTATGGATATGGGTTCTTGGATTTATTATTAATTTACTATTGCATTCAATTTGCAAAAGCATTCTTTCTCTTCATTGATGGTTAGCATTAATCTCAATTTTAGCTCCATAATTAAACATTTAAGTGTGCTTAATATTCGAGCCAATCAACCAAACCCAAACATAGAAAGTGGATGACTATATTTTAAGAAAAAAAAAAAGCCCAAGGGTTAATATATTAAAGAGAAAATATACAGATAAGTTGTATGAGTGGGCCCAAAAATAGGCACCCAACCCACACGGTATAACACATACAAAAAATTCAAAATTGGAACATATAAAAATAAAAAAAGCCCAAAAGCACCAGGGCGCTGAAAAAGTAAGGGTCATACCAATTTAGTTATGTCTTTGCCTCTAGTTCTTGGAAGGGATCCAACTAAAAAATTAGTAAGGTGCATACCGTTACCCAAAGTAACCAAAGTATCATCCATAAGACTCCCGAGTTCGAGTAGATCTTCATTCTTCTTCTTCCTCCTGAAAGCCTAAACCTGTCATTCTTCATCGACAGGATCAGTCTGATGAGGTGGTAGAGTTGTAGCAGAAGGATTATTAGCCCTAGTACCCACAATAGGTTCTAGTATATGTGAAACATGAGTTGCCTCTACACCGGATACTTCCTGAAGATGGAGAGTTGCGAGATTTCCTGATTATAATTCTGAACACTCTCCTTTGTAGGTAATATTCCTTCAGTATTGTTTTCTACGAAGTTTGAAAGTGTCAACATCACATCAATCACAGTAACAGTAACAACAGTGTCAGGGGGGTCTACAAAGTCAACAAACACCTCTTGTCTGGTAGTATCCTCCTCAGGTGGAACAAAATATTCAGAGCAATGGGGTTAGACCCGTCCTTATCCACTTGAATCTTAGATTTCAAATTAGAATGAAGCTTGTGGCATTTATAGGTACAATATGGAGGTTTGTGTTCCATGATGATTTGTTGTTAATATCCATTATGAGTTGTGTCCAGCCAGACTTCAGTAACACCAGGTAAAATAATATTCTTTTCCACAAGTATTCTGACCACAGAAGGTCGTGACTATATTTTTTTTTTGGAAAAAGCCCAAGGGAAAATATATTAATACGAAAAAGATACAGAAATGTTGCATGAGAGGGCCTAAAAAGCCTAACTCATACAAAAAACACACACAAACTCAAATAAAACAAAGATAATTAAAGGAAAAGATATATATAATTGAGTAATGGCGTCTTCTTCTTCCTTCCCGCTAGGCTCTGCTAGGGTTTCACCTGATGGCTAACCCTAGCAACAGTTACGGCTTCGCTCGTCTTCGTGCTTGATTTCTTTCGTCTTCTTATGCATTTTTTATGAATTCTTATGCATTTTTTTTCCTATAAAAAATACATACATAAACACATAGTCATGTATGTATGTCTGTATGCATTTTTTTTATGAATTCTTATGTATTTTTTTCTTTTAAGTTTCTTTGCTTTATATGAGTTTGTGTGTGTTTTTTTGTATGAGTTAGGCTTTTTAGGTCCTCTTATGCAACATTTTTGTATCTTTTCCGTATTCATATATTTGCCCTTGGGCTTTTTCTAAAAAAAAAATATATAGTCATAACCTTCTGTGGCCAGAATACTTGTATGTATAATTGAACATAGATGGTTTGGTCATGACTATATACATACATATATATACATACATATATATATATATATATATATAGATATATAGATATATATATATAATAGTGTGTTTGTATGTGTGCTTCTAATGAGAATTAAAAGGTTATCAAATCCTATTGAGAAAGCAAGGGCTACAAAAATACCTTGCAATGTATGACTTCCATAAAAATTCGCCAATAGTGTTGTAGAGTATTTATTTTCGTTTATTCACCTAAACATTATTGAATAAAGCTCCCTGATGTTATCATTTTACACTCCTATACATATAAACTATGAGTCTTTCTTAGCATATAGTTGAAAGGCTCCACAAAATATTATACCTTGATGTTAAAATTATATAAAGATTCTATCAAGACTCACATAGATTTGTTGGCATGATAGTGGCTTGGAATTTCCAAGGTGGAAACAGACGACCGAACAATGAAATTAAAATTCAATTATGCGAAATCCAAAATAAAGAAAGAGCCGCCAATGAATTAAAATTTAAACTAAATAAATAAGAAATTTATATTTTTGTTTGCTAACCTCACCTTCTAGCACATTTCTACTCTATTATTCATCTTTAAACAAATTGTCCTCTCCCTCCTCCCTAAATGGCAGGCAGAGGAGCTGCATGGAGCCCAACCCCATCATAGATGTTGCATGACTATTACAATACATACATACATACATACATGTATACATAAACATACACACACACACACACACACACACATATATATATATATATATATAATGGGAATTAAAATATTATCAAATCCCACAGAGATAGTGAATGGAAAAAATAAGATTTTGCAATGTACGGATTCTATAAGAATTCAAATATAGTGTGATAGAGTTCTCATTTTCATGTCTTCACCTAAACGCTATTGAATAAAGCTCGTTGATGTTATCATTTTACACTCCTAAACATATCAACTACATTTGACTTTCTTAGCATACAGTTGAAAGGCTCCCCACAATATTATATCATTATGTTAAAATTATGCAGGGATTCTATCAAGACTCACACATGAATTTGTTGAAATGCTAGAAGATTATAAATCTTCACAAAACTTATACATTACACGATGTTGGAGTTAACCCAAATGACAATGAAGATATAATTTTTATTACTGAAATCAAATAAGGGCTATAACCAAAGACACTCAAAACTAGAAAATAATAAAAGACGTGACAAACTCAACTAGGTCTTAGGACGAGGGTGGTGGTGTCACGTTTTAAGGAGAAAAAGTACACAGTGAAGTGGGGGAATGGTCGGAAGGCAGCAAGGGATGGCTGTGGTTGGCTGTCGAATGTCAGGAAGGTGGGCGGTAGTAAGGTATGGTGAGGTGGCTGCAGTAGGGAGGTGGTAGCAGGGCCCAGGGCTGATCCTCAAAGAAGATTGAATCCTATTATAAAAGAAGTTGATAAGAAATAAATTTTAAAGTGGTTAGATGGTAGAATTATCTACAATATTTCAGATAGTGCATGGGTTAGTCTAATTCACTGCGTNCGTTTTAAGGAGAAAAAGTACACAGTGAAGTGGGGGAATGGTCGGAAGGCAGCAAGGGATGGCTGTGGTTGGTTGTCGAATGTCAGGAAGGTGGGCGGTAGTAAGGTATGGTGAGGTGGCTGCAGCAGGGAGGTGGTAGCAAGGCCCAGGGCTGATCCTCAAAGAAGATTGAATCCTATTATAAAAGAAGTTGATAAGAAAGAAATTTTAAAGTGATTAGATGATAGAATTATCTACAATATTTCAGATAGTGCATGGGTTAGTCCAATTCACTGCGATCCTAAAAAAGGAGGTTTGACTGTGACTTTGAATGAACATAATGAGTTAGCAAGTTTAGCTCGAAGATCGTGAATCACTTTAAAATTGATTTGAATTTTGGCTCGGATCAACATCAGATCGAATAAAGCAAGCCGAGCTACGAGCCAATATTTTGGATCAAATTTTTTTCGAGCTGATTTTGAGTCGACCCCAACTCGGCTCGAAATCAGATCATTAACAGGTCNCGGATCAACATCAGATCGAATAAAGCAAGCCGAGCTACGAGCCAATATTTTGGATCAAATTTTTTTCGAGCTAATTTTGAGTCGACCCCAACTCAGCTCGAAATCAGATCATTAACAGGTTTATGGGTAGATTTACGACAATAAAAAGAGGATTTGTGGGGCAGCGCCAGCTTCGCCGGAGGGTTGGACAACAATACAACGAGGGAAGGGCTTGTGGGGCTGTGGCAGTGATGTCGGATGGCAAGAAAAGGGTATAACAACAAAGGGAATGAGTGCGGGGATAAGGAAGCGAAGTTGTGGGCTCGGGACAACGAAAGAAGCGAAGCAGGTGGATAGGAGAAATAGCAATAATGTGGAGGAGAGGGGGAGGATGGAGATGGTGGCAGGATAGAGAACCAAGATAAATATCCTCATATGAGAAAACTACAGCCAGAGCACCGCTTGTCCCTTGGAAGATGGTCACCATCTCGAACGAGTTACAGTAGAAGCACCTCCTCGCCTTCTGATATAGCCCAGGAACAGGAAAACCTAGATACTAACGACTGTCCTAATAGAAAATCATCCAAAAACTAAAAACTTAAACACAAGAATCAAATAAATAAGTCCCAGCTAAATTGGATTGTACTCATTGTTGAAAGGATGCGTCGAATCCACATAAAGAAGATCAGTCGGCTCTCAAAATTCCGATATGAACCGGTCCAGGCCACCCAAGTTTCACTACGCCAGTCTAGAAGCAAAAGCTATTGTAAGTCTATAGTGGGGTCGTGAGATTGTAGCGACACTATAGCATGATCGCGGAAAGTGTCTCATGCAGAGAAGCTCTCACGTAAGTTTCTCGGGATTGAGGGAGCTTCATCCTCATTTGTCGAAACATCTATCTCCTCATAGTGGCCAAGTAGCGAAAGTAGTGAAAATAATGTAAGCTCCTGGTAAGTTAATCATGTAGCAATTCTCATTCCAAATCACAACCAGATCGACTAAGTATACGTCCTTTTCTGGCAAAAAATGAGGTGACACAGTAGATAATTGAGTAATCTCACAAATCAAGTCTTGAATTACGACATCTGTAAACTACTTCTCCCACTTCTGGTGAACCTTTGGATATCAGATAAATAAGTATGTGGGGACAAATCAACTCTGGGACAAAATCTATGACAAGCTGAGTCACACCACTAGCAAACACTAAGTTGAGATATTTTTTATCTTTTAGAATCCGGATCTCATTGAAGAATATTCTTGTCCCCAAGAATCTCAAGTAGATTTCCAATGTTGTGGCTTATCCATCATGTCTGGTCATCCATTGCGGGGAACACTACAAGAATCTCAAGTAGATTTCCAATGTTGTGGCTTCTGAATAAATTTTAACAACATACTGCTCCCATATAGTCTTGCAGAAGTGGCACAATAGTCCCATCGCACACATACTGGACCTCCCTCAACAAGAGCAACTTAAGAAGTAGCCTATAGGTCTGAAAAGGCTAAATTTCTCTTATATGTGGTTGTCTTGTGTCTAATGTCGGCTCCTCAAACTCATGGCCATTTTGGAGATTCAATGTTAGTCTAATTGATGCTCTTCTCTGCCTAAGCGTCCATTATCTCAAACTCACTACATTCTAGAACATCTACTGTCAACTTAGTCGGAGTCTCTCTCGTGGTTTCAACTGGAACTATTAGTGTCTCTTCCTTGTCGGATGAAAGTTGAGAACCCTTGCTCCTCCCTGATCAGTGAAAGAGATCATTCTCCTGATTGTGCAATCTTATTCAATATGTCCAAATCTATGGCACTTAAAACACATCCTGACTAGAATGAATTTACTAATGTAGATTGTTTCCACCTGTTCTCTACTCTGAACTAGTGTCTTCTCAGGTGTTGTCAGCTTGGATGTTCTACTTGGTGTACTCTTACTGCTTACATATAAGATGTGGTCACTCAGTGATATGGTCTCTCCATTCTTTGAAGTTGGGGTCTGTATATTCAATTTGTAGTGAGCTAGTAGAAAATGACACCTCGTCTCCTATTTAATTTTGGACCAAGTAGTGATCTCATCTTTTCCCCCATGTTGACATAAGTGCTTCAAATTTTGCCACTAAAATAATGCACTCTTCTTTAACTTGCTGGCAGCTAGTTTCACCATTTCTTCTTGTGAGACGCACTAATATGCAAAGAAAAATTGCACATCTTAAGCCACTCGATGAACTTGTCCGGGTCTAAGTGACCGTCAAAATGTGGCAAATCCACCGTTACCTCAAAATCCTAGCTTCTCAAATATTTCAAGTCAATTATTTGGGGTAAACACTCTTCATCTCTGAAAATCTTTAACAAACACTTCACTTTTGTATCCTCTAATAGACATTTCATCTTTGTATCCTCCAACAGACACTTCATCTCTATAATTGAATGGAGTACAGGAGACACCACTGGATGGTCTCCTTTCCTCAATTTTATCAAGCCATTGTAGTACTCGATAAAGTTGTCGTTGTATCTCTTCCACGATAAACACCTGATTGAATTCCAACAATTGCCTCTTCATGGGCGTGGTTAAATTTTTGGGCATAGGAAGGTGGAAGGTGTGTAGGGTGGAGCAAAAAGGAAAATTTTGCGGTTAGGGGGGGGGTGCTAGAAACCCTAGGAAGGGACTAGGGTTAGGCTAGCTTTAAAACCAATTGATGTCAGAATTAACCCAAAAAATAATGAAAATACAAAATTTATTATTGAAATCAAATATGGATTACAACCAAAGGTACATGAAACTAAGAAATAACAAAAGACGTGACACAAACTCAGCTACGGCTTATGTCAAGAGTGATGATGTTGCAGTTTAAGAAGAAAAAACATGCATGAAAGTGGGGGAATGGTCGGAAGGCGGTAAGAGACGATTGTGGTTAGCTTCGGATGGCAGCAAGGTGGGCGGTAATTGAATATGGTGAGGTGGCTGCAACAGGGAGGTGATGGCAAGGACGTAGACTCAAGATAGCGAGGAGAGAAGTTGTGGGGTTGCCGCAGTGTCGTCGAAGGGCTGGACAACAAGGGAAGGGCTTTTGGAGCTATGGTTGTGATATTAGATGGCAAGATAAGGGTAGAACAACAAAGGGAAGGAGTGGTGGGGCTGAGGCAACAGTGGTTGGGAGCTGGGACAACAAAAGTAGCGAAACAGGTGGCTGGGAGCAACATCAACAGCGAGAAGAAGAGACAGGAAAGATGGAGTTGGAGGAGGAATGGGGTAAAAAGGATAAATATCCCTGTATAAGTGAGCTACAACTGCAAAACCACTCGTCCTTTGGGAGGCGATCACTATCTCAGACGAGTTATAGCCGGAGTACCTAATCGCCTTCAGATACAGTCCTATAACGGGAAAACCTAGACGCCAACCACTGTCCTGACACAAAATAATCCAAAAAATTTAAAACCTAAATACAATAAACAAATATATAAGTCCTAGGTAATTAGGATTGGGCCCACTATTGAAAGGAGTCAAATTCATACAAGGATGGTCGACAACCCTTAGAATCTCAGTATGAACCGGTCTAGGCAAGTTTTACCGCGCCCGGTCCACACTTGAAACCATTCGCGAGACTATAGCAACTCTGTATCAAGATTGCGGAAAGGGTGGGTCACATGCAAGGAAACTCCTGCGTCATGGCTTTCTTGGCACAGTGAAGAAGGTTCTACCCTTTTTTTTTTTTGCTTTATTTCAATACTACAAAAACCTCATATAAGATTTTAAGGTCGATGCATTCTAGCATGGTAAAGATGTTCTAGATCAGCTTAGATGCTCCACGCATCACATATCTATCTTGGAATGATGGGATCCGAATTTCAGGCCATGGTTGTCTTGTGCATTGCACCATGCAAAACTTCAAGGTGTAGTGGAATGGCTGGGCATCGCAAATCTTCAAAAGAAAAGGAAAACCACTTATACGATTTGAGAAATGTCTTTAAACAGTTGCATCGCTATGACCTGAAATGAACCCCTTAAAGTGTCTTTGAGGTAGCTTCGGGTAAGTTTTTAGATTTTTGTGGTGAAGCATTAAGGGATAGAAATTGATCCCAAAAAGATTAAGGATATCGTACGAATGAAACATCCTATAAGTTTGACCGAGTTAAGGTCGTTTCAAGGCAGGTTAGCACCATCTAAAACGATTTATTTCCAATCTTTATGGCAGGTGCCAACAGTTTGCAGCGTTGACTAAAAGGGATTTCAAATTTATTTAGGATGATAATTGTCAACGCGCATTCAAAGACATCAAAAAGTATCTGATGTCACCTCCAGTAAACCAATGATTTTGTATGTTGTTGCTCTGGATGAATCCCTCAGAGCCTTGCTCACTAAGGTCAACGAGAATGGCAAAGAAAATGTATTATATCACGTAAGTCATCATCTCATCTTGACTAAAATTTAATACTCAGCTATCGAAAAGAATTGTCTAGCTTTAGTTTTCAAGGCCCATAAGTTAATACACTACATGCTTTCACATCAAGTAAATTTAATTTATAAAGTCAACCCTTTAGAGTATTTGATAGCTCGACTAACGCTCACTGGTTGGCTGGCATGTTGATCAACGATACTACAATTTGATATCACATGTGTCCCCTTTGTATGTTGTGAAGGGTCAAGCTCTCGCCAACCTTTTAGCAACACACTCAAATCCAATTGACTCACCTCTGATGATGACATCCCCAATGAACAAGTCATGAGCTCATAAGGTCAAGATAAGTCTCGTTGGGAGTTGTACTTTGACGGTGCCACATCTTCCTATAGAAGTAAGAGTTCTCACTCCCCGATCCCTGGCAAGGCAGGCATTGGATAGTTCATCACCCTTGAAAAGAGAATGATGCGCTGCTCTTACCACCTTTTAGCAGATTGTACCAACAATGAGGCTGAGTATGAAGCTTTGATCACAGGTTTAGAGCCAACAATATCGATGGATATTAAAGACATTAAGATCCATGGTGACTCACAGTTGGTTATCAACCAAGTTGTTGGAATCTATCAGGGCCTTGAAACCCAAACTCCTATATTACGAATATGCCATGAAGCTTCTTGAGCGAAGAATTCTGGTCGTGATTTTGTATCGAATTTCCCATGGCAGTAATTCCATAGCGGAAGCTCTGGCCAAGCTCGCAAAGGAACTTGCTTGTCCTGGGAAAGACTCCATTTCTGAAGAAGTGCAGAACTGACAGGTTTTGTCCCTTATATATCAAGAATATAACAATTGATCGGAAACTAAGGCATGGACGCTATAGCGCTGGCAGTGGAACTATAGCGCCGACAATGGAACTATAGCGCCATTCATACCCATCTAGATTTTAAATTTTTTTTATGCTTGAAGAGGAAATAGAAAATCTAGGATGTAGAAAGGCTANTCGGAAACTAAGGCATGGACGCTATAGCGCTGGCAGTGGAACTATAGCGCCGACAATGGAACTATAGCGCCAGCGCCCATAGCGCCATTCATACCCATCTAGATTTTAAAATTTTTTTATGCTTGAAGTGGAAATAGAAAATCTAGGATGTAGAAAGGCTATNGTCGGAGTCTCTCTCGTGGTTTCAACTGGAACTATTAGTGTCTCTTCCTTGTCGGATGAAAGTTGAGAACCCTTGCTCCTCCCTGATCAGTGAAAGAGATCATTCTCCTGATTGTGCAATCTTATTCAATATGTNATATCCCTGTATAAGTGAGCTACAACTGCAAAACCACTCGTCCTTTGGGAGGCGATCACTATCTCAGACGAGTTATAGCCGGAGTACCTAATCGCCTTCAGATACAGTCCTATAACGGGAAAACCTAGACGCCAACCACTGTCCTGACACAAAATAATCCAAAAAATTTAAAACCTAAATACAATAAACAAATATATAAGTCCTAGGTAATTAGGATTGGGCCCACTATTGAAAGGAGTCAAATTCATACAAGGATGGTCGACAACCCTTAGAATCTCAGTATGAACCGGTCTAGGCAAGTTTTACCGCGCCCGGTCCACACTTGAAACCATTCGCGAGACTATAGCAACTCTGTATCAAGATTGCGGAAAGGGTGGGTCACATGCAAGGAAACTCCTGCGTCATGGCTTTCTTGGCACAGTGAAGAAGGTTCTACCCTTTTTTTTTTTTGCTTTATTTCAATACTACAAAAACCTCATATAAGATTTTAAGGTCGATGCATTCTAGCATGGTAAAGATGTTCTAGATCAGCTTAGATGCTCCACGCATCACATATCTATCTTGGAATGATGGGATCCGAATTTCAGGCCATGGTTGTCTTGTGCATTGCACCATGCAAAACTTCAAGGTGTAGTGGAATGGCTGGGCATCGCAAATCTTCAAAAGAAAAGGAAAACCACTTATACGATTTGAGAAATGTCTTTAAACAGTTGCATCGCTATGACCTGAAATGAACCCCTTAAAGTGTCTTTGAGGTAGCTTCGGGTAAGTTTTTAGATTTTTGTGGTGAAGCATTGAGGGATAGAAATTGATCCCAAAAAGATTAAGGATATCGTACGAATGAAACATCCTATAAGTTTGACCGAGTTAAGGTCGTTTCAAGGCAGGTTAGCACCATCTAAGACGATTTATTTCCAATCTTTATGTCAGGTGCCAACCGTTTGCAGCGTTGACTAAAAGGGATTTCAAATTTATTTAGGATGATAATTGTCAACGCGCATTCAAAGACATCAAACAGTATTTGATGTCACCTCCAGTAAACCAATGATTTTGTATGTTGTTGCTCTGGATGAATCCCTCAAAGCCTTGCTCACTGAGGTCAACGAGGATGGCAAGGAAAATGTATTATATCACGTAAGTCATCATCTCATCTTGACTAAAATTTAACACTCAGCTATCGAAAAGAATTGTCTAGCTTTAGTTTTCAAGGCCCATAAGTTAATACACTACATGCTTTCACATCAAGTAAATTTAATTTATAAAGTCAACCCTTTAGAGTATTTGATGGCTCGACTAACGCTTACTGGTTGGCTGGCATGTTGATCAACGATACTACAATTTGATATTACATGTGTCCCCTTTGTATGTTGTGAAGGGTCAAGCTCTCGCCAACCTTTTAGCAACACACTCAAATCCAGTTGACTCACCTCTGACGATGACATCCCCAATGAACAAGTCATGAGCTCATAAGGTCAAGATAAGTCTCGTTGGGAGTTGTACTTTGACGGTGCCACATCTTCCTATAGAAGTAAGAGTTCTCACTCCCCGATCCCTGGCAAGGCAGGCATTGGATAGTTCATCACCCTTGAAAAGAGAATGTGCTACTCTTACCACCTTTTAAAAGATTGTACCAACAATGAGGCTGAGTATGAAGCTTTGATCACAGGTTTAGAGCCAACAATATCGATGGATATTAAAGACATTAAGATCCATGGTGACTCACAGTTGGTTATCAACCAAGTTGTTGGAATCTATCAGGGCCTTGAAACCCAAACTCCTATATTACGAATATGCCATGAAGCTTCTTGAGCGAAGAATTCTGGTCGTGATTTTGTATCGAATTTCCCATGGCAGTAATTCCATAGCGGAAGCTCTGGCCAAGCTCGCAAAGGAACTTGCTTGTCCTGGGAAAGACTCCATTTCTGAAGAAGTGCAGAACTGACAGGTTTTGTCCCTTATATATCAAGAATATAACAATTGATCGGAAACTAAGGCATGGACGCTATAGCGCTGGCAGTGGAACTATAGCGCCGACAATGGAACTATAGCGCCAGCGCCCATAGCGCCATTCATACCCATCTAGATTTTAAAATTTTTTTATGCTTGAAGTGGAAATAGAAAATCTAGGATGTAGAAAGGCTATTTTTTCAAATTTTAACGGTCACTATTATAGTTATTGAGTTCGTCGCCATTCCAAAATTTTAAATTCGCAAATTCTAATTTGAAAACATAAGACCAATTTTTCACAACACAACAGAACTGGTTTTCTTATATTAATTATAAGTTCAATACATACAACACAACCACATAGACATCAATTAGATGTTCATAAAACAAAGACAATACAAACCACACTAAGTCTTAAAACGAATACGATAGGCACACCAATACTAAAACAGAAATATCTAAATAAAAATATCCTTTAGGACCACTCTTGGTTTCCGCTCACCAAACAATTTCGATCGTAGCAATGGTAGAAAGGAGCACGAGGAAAGTCCTTAGCAAATTTTTCGTCGATCCACTTGTTGTTGTTATACATAGTCACTTGACTATCTTGAAAACACGCAAAACTATTGAATTGCAGTTTCAACTGTCAATCCATATGCACGTATTAGTGGGACAACTTTTCAGTCTTTGAATGCAGAAGAGAAATCTCACATTCAATCTTCTCAAGTTTTTCCATTAGGCGCTTCAGACCTAATGCAAGATATCCATTGAAGTAGGTCTGAGCATCCTTATGCACCAACTTCTTTTCTTCAAATCTTTCATTGTCATTGCTCTCCATGATCTCTCAAATGGAATTTTCACTCTCAAATCTCTTTATAATGCTTAGGAATGTCATAGAGATATTTCAAATCTCGTCCTAAGCGGTTTTATATAGAAGAAGAAAAGAAACCGAATTTTTAGCGGTTTAAAGGAGTTATTTGAAATGTGGTGCCATAGCGCCAAATCTGGCACTATAACCCCAAACCACCATACTCAATTCTCAAATTTCTTTCTTCCACACTTCAATTCCTTTAATATAATAAAATTTTGTGCCAACAAAATCATATAAGACTCGCAATCACTATATATAACTCATCACAACAATAATTCAAATTCAAATCACACTGATAACTAGGAGTTGTCTCCCACAAAGCGCTTGATTTAACATCGTGAGCCCGACACAACCATTGTTTTACATAGGTTTGACCCAACATTAGGATCTCTTCAAATGCAAGACCCTCTCCACTCTTGTAAGCTTTTAATCTGTGTCCATTTACCTTAACCACTCGCCCATTTTTGGATCTTCAATATCAATTGCTCCATATAGATAAACTTTTACCATAATAAATGGTTCTGACCACCTGGATTTAAGTTTTCCTCAAAATAATTTCAATCTCGAATTATAAAGCAATACTTCTTGCCCAGGTTCAAAATGTTTTTTCAGAATTTTCTGATCATGCCTAAATTTTGTTTTCTCTTTATAAATTTTGACATTCTCATAAGCTTCGTTTCTCAATTCATCAAGCTCACTTAATTACAGTAATCACTTATCTCCACTATCTTTCAAATTATAATTACTCTTTAATTGCCCAGTAAGCTTTATGTTCCAACTCAACTAGCAAGTGACATGTTTTTTTATATATGAGCCCATATGGTGACATTTCTATAGTTATCTTATAAGCAATCTTATAAGCCCATAAAGCACTAGCAAGTCTAGCAGACCAATCAGTCCTTTTAGGATTTACCATTTTTTCTAATATTCTTTTAATTTCTCTATTGGATACTTCTGTTAAACCGCTGCTCTGAGAATGATAAGCTGTGGCAATTCGATGTTTAATCCCAAATTTTTGAGTTAATGTTTCAATCATTATATTCCTGAAATAACTTCTCTCATCTGTAATGATAACACGTGGCATTCCAAATCTTGTGACAATATTATTTCGTAAAAATTTTGCTACACTTTTAGCATCATAGAGAGGTAAAGCATCTGCCTCGATTCATTTAGAAACATAATCCACAACTATTAAAATATAAATCTTTCTAAAATATTGTACAAATGGTCCCCAAACATCAATGATTTCAACCTCAAGAGTAAAATTTTAAGGGCATTTCATCTCTTATAGAAATATTGTAAAATTTTATATAATTATTATCCCTAAATAAAGTAGGCCAATAAAATCTAGATTGAAAAATCTTAAATGCAGTTTTATCCACTCTAAAATGTCCCCCAAAATCTGATTTATGACATTTTTGAATAATTTTTTGAGTTTCTTCTAATGGTACACATCTTTGAATAATTAAGTCCTTGCATTATTTAAATAAATAAGAATCATCCCATAAATAAGATTTTGAATCATAAATGAACTTTTTAATTTGATGGTTATCCAATCTGTAAGGTAAAATATTACTAACCAAGTAATTCACTATATCAGCATATCACGTATTTTGTTATTCATTAATCTCATATAATTGTTCATCAGAAAAATTCTCATTAATTTCATCATTTAAATCTTTCTCATTTTCTTGTTCAAGCCTTGACAGATGCTCAGCTATTTGATTATCAATACCCTTCCTATCCACAACTCCACAACTTGAAAATTAAATTCTTGCATAAGAATGACACATCTAATTAATCATGTTTTTGCATCATTCTTCATCATTAAATACTTCATAGCAGAATGCACAATGCATTTGGTTCCAATAAGATAAGATCCAAATTTATCAAAAGCAAACACTATAGCTAATAATTCATTTTCAGTGGTAGTGTAATTAATTTGAGCCTCATTAAAAGTTTTACTAGTAAAATATATCACCTTGAATATTTTGTGATATCTTTGTCTTAAAACAGCGTCTATCGCATAATCAATAGCATCACACATTAATTCAAAAGGTTATGTCCAATCAGGTGAAACAATAATATGTGCCGTGATTAATTTTTCCTTTAATAAATTAAAAGCATTTAGGCATTTTTCATTAAAATCAAAGTTGACATCTTTTCTAAAAGTTGACATAAAAGCTTGGAAAATTTTTAAAAATCTTTAATATAATGCCTATAGAAATCAGCATTTCCTAAAAAACTTCTTATTCCCTTCACATTAGTAAGAGATGACAATTCAACAGTAACTTGAATTTTTGTTGGAACAACTTTCATGCATTTTCAGAAATTTTATGCTCTAACACTATTCCTCCTGCAACCATACATTAGCATTTTTTTTCAGTTGAGAACAAAGTCTATTTCTTCACAGAGCTTCAGCAGTCTTGTTAAATAGTCTAAACATAAATTTAAAGAAGTCCCAAAAACTGAGAAATCATCTATAAAAATTTCGATTCATTTCTCAATTAGAACGCAAAAAATTGGCATCATACATCTCTAAAAAGTTCAGCATTACATAATTCAAATGACATTCTTCTAAAAGCAAAAATTCCATAAGGACTAGTAAAAATTAGTTTTACTTGATTATCAGGAGCAATAGGTATTTGGTGGTATCCAGAATATTCATCCAAAAAACAAAAATAACGTTGTCCTTATAGCATATCCAACATTTGATCCAGAAAAGATAAAGAAAAATGGTCTTTTCTAGTGACGACATTTAATTTTCTATAATTAATGCAAATTTGTCATCCAATAACTTGTCTTGTCGAAATTAATTAATTAATTTCATTTTCAACCATAGTCACTCTTCCTTTTTTAGAAACACAATGAATAGAACTAACGCAAGAATTATCTGAAATTAGATAAATAATCCCAGCATCCAACTACTTTAAAATTTTTTTCTTAACTACATCTTTTATTATAAGATTCAATCTCCTTTCAGGATCAGCCCTAGACTTATGGTTATCTTTTATCAGAATTAGATGTATACAGATTGAAAGGAATGACTCCTTTAATATCAGCAAATGTCCATCCAAAGGGTTTTCTATAATTCTTTAATATTTGCAATAATTATTCTTGTTCTATAGTCAATTTTGAAGATATAATAACTGGTAATGTAGATGAGTTCCCCAAATATGCATAATTTAGATAAGTAGGTAAAACTTTCATCTCAAGTTCAGGAGATTTTTTAATAGATAGAATCAGAGGTATACAATTTTCAGTAGTATCTAAAATATCATAATTTTCCTGAACATAACTTGAATCCTCAATAACCATTTAATTTGATTCATCTTCATAATCTCCTTCAGTCTCAGCTTCTTGTTCTTCTTCTAAAATGACTTCATCTTTTTTATCCAATATGACTTCACATATATTTTGAAAATGATTAACAATTATATCATCAATAATATTCATTCTATAAAATTTTCCATCAGAGTATTTTATTGTTTTAAGCACATTAAATGTAAGATCCTGATCATTCACTCTCATTGTTAATTCACTTTTTTGCACATCTATCATTGCTCGTCTGGTAGCAAGGAAATGTTTCCCAAAAATGATAGAAATTTCTTTATTTTCTTCTATATCTAATACAATAAAATCAACAAGGAGGATAAATTTATCCACTTTAACCAGTACATCTTCTATAACCCCTTTAGGATAAATGATAGAATAATCCGCTAATTATAGGGTTACAGTAGTGGGAGATATATCTCCTAAACCTAACCTTTTGAATATAGATAATGACATAAGGTTAATGTTCGCTCCTAAATCACATAAACTTTTTCCACAAAATTTCTCTCAAATTGCACAAGGTATGGTAAAACTATCAGGATCTTTGAGTTTTCAAGGAAGCTTTCTCTAAATAATTACACTACATTTTTCACTAAGTGCAACAATCTCATGATCTATAAACTTCTTATTTTTATTTAAAACAACTTTCACAAATTTAGCATAACTTGACATCTGCTCCAAAGTCTCAGCAAAAAGATATTAATTGTAAGCTTCTTGAATATTTCAAAAAAATTCAAAATTTTTGATCCAATTTTTGTTGTTTAAGTCTTTAAGGAAAATGTGGTGGGTGGTAGGGGTCTTTCTAAATTAATCTTAATTGGAGAGTTAGGTGTTTCTGCTTCATTATGAATAATCTCTTCAGGTCTCTCAATTTCTTCAACTTCTCTCTCAACTTCCATTTCTTTTTGAGCTCCAACATATAATTCCTTTCCACTTCTTAGTTGGACTGCTTTAACTTGCTCTGACTCTTTACTTTTATCTTTATGATTGATTTCTACATTACTAGGAAGTGTTCTCTGAGACCTATTGCTAAATGTTTTAGCAATTTGTCTCAGTTGATTCTCCATATTTCTAATAGCAGTACTTTGACTTTGTAAATAATTACCCATTTGCAACACCAGTTTTTTCATAGACAACTTCTCTTTAACTTTTTGATTAAATGCAGGAGGATTAGTAGGTCTAAAGTTAGCACCACCCTCGTTTCAATTTCCCAATTGTTTGACTTGAGCATTACCCAATTGTTGACTTCCACCACTATGATTGTTGTTTTAATTAAAGTTATGATGGTTTTTCCAACCTGGGTTATAATAATAAGAATATGGGTTATTGAGTTTGTTAATAAAATTTATAGTTTCCAATGAAGTATGAGAATCAATCATTTGTCCTAATGAATTTTCTTGAATCATTTGGAGAATTGGAGAAAAACTCATTCTAATTTGGTCTATCTTCTTAGATAATGCAGCAACTTGACATGCAATCATTGAAATAACATTGTTATCATGAAAACTGACCACTTTCTTAGAATTTAACCTATCAGAATGTCATTGAAAATTATTTGTTGTCATTTTTTTTAATTAATGAATAAGCTTCATCAAAGGGTTTAGATATTAATGAACCTCCAACAGCAGCATCTATAATAGATCTAAGGGAACCTACTAACCCATTATAAAAAGTTTAAATGATTAAACAGTCTAGCAAAGCATGATGTGGATACTATCTAAGGAGTTTCTTTAATCTTTCTCAAGCTTCATATATAGATTATCCTTCATACTGAGTAAAATAATTAATATCATTTCTAAACTTCACAGTTTTTTAAGGTGAAAATACATAGCCAAAAGTTTTTGAGCTAAATCTCCCCAAGTTATAATAGATTCAGGTGCTAACAAATTTAATCACATCTTAGCTTTATCTCTTAATGAAAAAGGAAAAAATTTAAGTCTGAAGGCATCATTTAATACGACAACATATTTAAATACAACACAGTTCTAAAAAACTAGTTAAATGTAAATTAGGATCCCCAGATTGTGTTCCTCCAAACTGATTATTTTGTATCATTAGTATAATCGAAGGTTTAAGTTCAAATGAGTTAGCATCTACAGGAGGAGTTTAAATACTTAAATGACTTTCATCTATTGTAGGGTTCACATATTCCTTTAAAGGTTTTTGTGAATTATGATGTTCATTTTCAGTAGTTTGAATTTCAATATTGTTTTGCGATGTGTTTGTCATTTCTTGAGAATTATGAAGTCTTCCTTGTTTTCAAATTTTTCTAATAGTTTGTTCCAATTCAGAATCGTAAGACACTAAATTTTAAGATTCAGAACTACGCATAAAAAATGTAAAAATTTGTACAAAATAAAATAGTACACCAAAAATGAAAATATTTTAAAAAAAATCTTAATTTTCTAATAAATTTACGATTCAAATAAAATTTTAAGTCAAAAAGTTGTCTCACTTTCCGGCAATGGCGCCAAAAACTTGATCCGATCCACAATTACTTGTATTTTTAATCTCCTTAATTTTGTTAGAAAATATATCTCATTTTATATCTAGTGGCTAGTGTGAACACATGCAATGATTTATAAATTATATAAAAGATATTCACACTAGGGGTACTACGCAAGTATACTTGTCGTTTCAATATAGGAGTTTCCTTAAAAACCCCAGTATCGATCTCACGAGGAATGCAGTAACTCTTAAAATCAACTCACGCAAATTCTACTTACATTGCAAATTATATAGATAAGAGGTCTAAAATGATATGCCTACTAAAAATCACTACTTAAAGAGCTAAAAAGAAAGTAACAACTAAATGTAATAGCTTAATAAAATATAACGAGTTTGGAAATTATGAAAAAGATTTCCCTTAGCAAAGAGATTTTAATCTATGTATAATTCAAATGATTTAAGACAAAATTGAGGTATTGTGACAAATATAAGTATACATTATTCTTTACCCCCTCCCGGTGCTTACAAAGAACATTAGCTAACTTAAGATCGATTCTTTAACATCTCGACTCCACATCAGTGTTATCTAGCCTCTCACCTCTAAATGCCTCTTGCCTATGTCACCGTAATGACTGAATCCCAACGTCAGGGTACTAAACATTAAGCCAAACTGATAAGAATCTAGTCTGTCACTCTAGATCTAACAAATTCTACGTCCATCAAAACTTATTTCCTTATTTATTTGCACTCCCCCTTAGGTGATCGCAATGGCTCTATCTATAATGAAATGTGGTATCTACTAGTTGGGTGAAATCATAGCCCTCCCAGGTCATTATGTTTCTCAACGGATTTTAACCTCACAAATGACCAATTTGTAAACTAAATAAAGATTCGGTGAAAATACCATCACAATTTTTAAGAGTAAAAAGAAATCGTTAAATCATTCTCATCCCACAAGATTAAGGGTATGTTTAGCGCAGCTGTGGATTATTTATAATCTGTTGATAAGCAGATTATTCTGATAATCTGATAAGCTGCAGATTATCAGAATAATCTGGCTTGTTGTTTGGGGCAGCTTATTCAAACTAGCATATTGGTGGTTAAATGACATTACTGCCCCTATCTGATAAAACTATTTGGGGCAACTTATTCAGAATAGCTTATTGATAGAAAAGAAACATATATTGCAGAAACATACGATAATGACAGAGATATTCTAAAAGATATTATACAGTTCTCACATCCTAAAGAGTACCAGTAGAACTAAAAAAAGTACAAATACAAGTACAACAACAATGAGAAATATTAAAATATTTAACTTAAGACTCTAGCTACGTCGGTCTTCAACTGCACAGTCAGCCTGAGAAAACATCGGATTCACATGACTGCTGACATGACTACTGGCAGTGTAATATGTGAGACTATCAGCCCACCGGAAGAAACCACAACGAGCTGAAACACCTCTAGCACAACCATAGAACTGCCTCCCAAAGCTATGCTCCTTACGCGACGTTAGCAACGGAGACGGTAGTCCACAATAACACAAAATCCCTCTGTCCGTACCTAATATCCTAGAAGTCATGTTTGTTTAACTGCGAAAATAACAAAAGAATCAATGTCGATTTAAGGTATTTTAAAAGTAACCAAAATTAAATACATATGAATATCAACCTATAACCTTATTATTTTTAAAACTTGGTAGATCAACAGCTACAAATAGCATTTGTGATAGACTCCTTTAAAGCAATCATATCAACAATTTGTAAACCTTATTGGATGGCCAGAAAGCATTTCACCAACCCATCTGTCTCCAACAAAACTAGATGTCATGCGGGGAATGCGAGCAGTTCAATTCCGGTAATAATCCAACAACAATATCGCAATGACTGTAGCAAATGTCATTCTCCTACGACGCACACGTTGTGGATCCATCCTAAATAATATAAGATGTAAACATAATTAGTGCATAATAAGATATTCCTGCAGCACTACCAAATATTAATTGTTCAAATTCAGAACATATAATACGCAACTTATAAATAAAGCATCAACCACTAACAGGTAGATATGTAGATGGTACAAATATATCAAAAAAAGATAACATGATTAGAAGTTCCAAACATTTAAAAAAAATCGACATAAGTAGAAGTTCATATTTCTGCAACAAATACATATATCATACAAAAAAAAATCAAGCTTAACTGTGATGAATAAGTAAAAAAATAAAATCATCAAAAAATTTCTTAACTCTTTTCTCCTATGCATACTTTCTCCTCTTAGAACTTGCACATTTCCAAAAAAAATCTAAACCCGAAAAAAAAAACCAAAAGTTGCATCCATTTTAGCTAGTATACCAGAAAAATGCATCACACCAATGCATCCAATGAAGCTATTAAAACAGAAATTGAATCCCTTGTAGCTAGTAGACCAGAAATTGCGTCCAAGCCAATACGAAGTGTTATTGCAAAATACATAAACCAGAAACTGCATCCAATGCAGCTATTAAACCAGAAATTGCTGCAAAACCAAGAACTAAGGGCTGCAGCAAACCAAACAAGTGTAAAAAGTACAGGTAATACATAAAACCTTAACTGCAGGTAATGAATATTTATATGAGGTATTTTTTAAATCAATTTTTGAGTGAATTTGAAACACCCACTTTCGCAGCTAATTCAATACTGAAAATGAATATCCATAAATTTTTTCAGCTACCATTGTAATCAATACTGTACAATTTTTAAAATCAAATACTGAACATATGAAATATCTTTCAGCAACCATTGCAATCAAAACTATATTTCGCTCGGAATATCTAGGAACATAATCAATTATGTTGCAATTCGAAAAAGTCATAACCAAAACTTTCCAGGAATTCGAAAAAATCAATAGAGTAACAGATCCAATTATGCTGCAAGACCATAAACCAAGAACTGTAGCAAACATTCGAGAATCCAATTTCGCCTCTACAGAACAATAGACTATTGGAAAGGAATTCCTAGAAATTATTACAAACTCAACTGTAAATTCTAATCAAGCTCCAAAAACATAATCCCAACGAGAGACATACAGGTATTTATATGGAAACCATAAATTTGTAGCAGAAAAATGCCAATTTTTTCTCTATTTGTAAAAATCTAAGAATATCAAAGAGGGGAAGAAGGAAACAGTAATGCGAAGGGAGATGCGAGAATGAAAGCAAGAAAAAAATTCCCTCTATTTGCAATCTGCTGAAATCTAATGAATACCATATATCTCCTCTCAGAGAAATGAAAAATTTCTCTCTATCATAGAAATACCATATATCTCTTTTCAGATAAAAGCAAAAAATGTGCAAAGATACCTCATTTGAGGCGAGAAGGAGCAGATGGAAGATCAGGGAGGCCCTAGAGCGAGGATTTTTGTTACCTAGATGTCGATCTCCGCGACAAGTTGCAGAAGGAGGAAGGAAGAACGGGAGGACAAGGGGAGGGCGAGCGAGGGGCACAGAAAGAAAATATTACCCTAACGCGATACTCATACGCGGGACGCAGGGACCTCTCCGCTTCACTTGCCCTTAAGGAATTCGGGATCGGCGTTAGGGTGCGGCAGAGAAACGCTCGCTCAACGCAATATTCAAACACTCTGGCAGCGTTTTCAAAACGCCGCCGCAGGTGAATAAGCTGCCACAAACGGGCCCTAAGTCTCATATGCAAGAAGAAAGAAAGGTAACTACTCAGAATTCATGGAGATTAAACAAAAACAAAACATTTGCGCATTGCAATTCGAGTCTTAAAACAAAAACTTAAACACAAATAAAAAAAACCTTATGTCTTTTCCCCAAGCAAACTTCTGGAGTTTCATTTAAACAATCTCCAAACTTCATCACACTAAAACACACTCACTTTCACTTGAACACAAAATATGAAAAACCTAACTCACTATTGCCCCCCAATTGAAGTTTTGAGGCTCCAAAATGTCTCTAAATTCGGTCAAATCCTTCTCATTAAATAGAAAACATAAAATAACCAAGGATTGCTTCAAACCCCACCCCAAAATTCGGCCAAATTTGATGTATCTTCTAGAAAGGTAGTTTTTGGGGTTATAAAGCCAATCTGCGGCGCTATAGCGCCCTCCTCGCTGTACTGTGGCACTATAGCGTCAAAGGGTAGTGCTATAGCGCAACACAAAAATTATCATTTTTGCTCGATTTTTTCCTCATTTTCTCTAATTGTCAATTCCATGTATCTTAAACCAAACACATGCAAAATATCTTCCTTTAAAGTACAATATCATCAAAAAGATACATAAAATACTTATAAAATATGTTTTAAAAACAGTTTATTTTGAGGTGGATTAACTTTCTGGCGGCTAGTTTAACCATTCTGTTTGGTGGGACGCCCCAGTAGTAAAAGAAAAATTTCACATTCTTATGACTTCAGGGTATAATTTCCATTAATTTGGTAATAACAAAGTCCTTTAAATTTTTTCTTCCTGAGCCTGAGCAAATTTAAAAATTTCTAATCATGTNGCTAGTTTAACCATTCTGTTTGGTGGGACGCCCCAGTAGTAAAAGAAAAATTTCACATTCTTATGACTTCAGAGTATAATTCCCATTAATTTGCTAATAACAAAGTCCTTTACTTAAATTTTTTTCTTTCTGAGCCTGAGCAGATTTAAAAATTTCTAATCATGCGATTAAAATATTTTTTATTTCCCAAAGATATTTCTGAGCTCATTAATGGTCGGCTAAATGGCTCGTGATGACTTAACGTTTTGCGGAGTGTAATATCAATGGAATTTTCTTAAGAGAACTCTTCAAGTTTTATTAATTAGAAGAGAATTCAGACACTAATTTTCCTCAAGCTTCTTCCCAGGGAGACTCTTTTTCTGTTTTTTTTTTTATTTCAAGTCAATTCTTCGGGGTNAATCATGCGATTAAAATATTTTTTATTTCCCAAAGATATTTCTGAGCTCATTAATGGTCGGCTAAATGGCTCAGGATGACTTAATTTTTTTGCGGAGTGTAATATCAATGGAATTTTCTTAAGAGAACTCTTCAAGTTTTATTAATTAGGAGAGAATTCAGACACTAATTTTCCTCAAACTTCTTCCCAGGGAGACTCTTTTTTTGTTTCTTTTTTTTTTATTTCAAGTCAATTCTTCGGGGCAGACGCTTTTCATCTCTGAAAATCTTTAACAGACACTTCACCTCTGTATCGTTTAACTGACACTTCATCTTTGTACCCTCTGACAGACACTTCATCTCTATAATTGAATGGAGTTCGAGAGACACCACCCCGTGGTCTCCTTTCCTCAATTTTATTGAGTCATTGTAATACTAGGTAGAGTTTTCATTGTATCGCTTTCATGGTAAACACTTGATTGAATTCCGACAATCCAACCTTGATGCTAAAAGATGTCGGAATTAACCCAAATGATAACGACAATCCAACCTCTATTACTGAAATCAAATATGGATTACAATCAAAGGCACTTGAAACAAAGAAATAACAAAAGACAGGACACAAACTCAACTAAGGCTTAGGTCAAAGGTGATGGCGTTGCAATTTAAGGAGAAAAGCAAGCATGAAAGTAGGGGAATGGTCAGAAGGCAGCAAGGGATTGGTGCGGTTGGTTGTCGGTAGGAAGGTGGGATGTAGGTTGGGTTGTATGAGNCTGTATCGTTTAACTGACACTTCATCTTTGTACCCTCTGACAGACACTTCATCTCTATAATTGAATGGAGTTTGGGAGACACCACCCCGTGGTCTCCTTTCCTCAATTTTATCGAGTCATTGTAATACTCGGTAGAGTTTTCATTGTATCGCTTTCATGGTAAACTCTTGATTGAATTCCGACAATCCAACCTTGATGCTAAAAGATGTCGGAATTAACCCAAATGATAACGGCAATCCAACCTCTATTACTGAAATCAAATATGGATTACAATCAAAGGCACTTGAAACAAAGAAATAACAAAAGAGAGGACAAACTCAACTAAGGCTTAGGTCAAATGTGATGGCGTTGCAATTTAAGGAGAAAAGCAAGCATGAAAGTAAGATAATGGTCGGAAGGCAGCAAGGGATTGGTGCGGTTGGTTGTCGGTAGGAAGGTGAGATATAACAAGGTAAGATGAGGTGGTTGCAGCAGGGAGGCGGTGGTAGGATGTTGGAAGGGTTAGGTAAACTCACGATAGTAAAAAGAGAAGTTGTGGGGTTGCGGCAGTGTCACCAGAGGGCTAGACAACAAAGGAAGTGCTTACGGAGCTGTGGTGGTGATAGACTACATGTTAGGAAACCTTACCCCACCAACATTATATTTTGCAGAGGGCATGGTGTTACAGCGCAACACAAGGTCCAAATAATATTTGATGAATGTGCTTATGTTATCTATTATGCAATTTTTGTAGGTGTCATGTTAAGCATAGGTTTTTTTTCTCTTTGAATTGAGATTTAAGATTGTCCCCGTTGTCTAGCTTGGATACTCGATGTGTCTAAAGTGGGGCATGCTTGAAGACGAAGCGAGTATGAACCCAAACAAGACGATGAAGCAAGAATGAACTTCAACATCAGAACAAACAACAAATGTAAAGAAGAACTCAACAGGGATATGGAGCTAAAGGATGATCCTCAACTTACCAGAACATAAACCCAAGACACTTAAGAAGCCAAGCCACCAGTGGAACTTTTGTAGGTCTACGTTGGGTTTGTATGAAGGGCAAACACTCGGCTGCCCCGTTTTCTATTCTTCTTTGTTGTATGTTGGCATTTAGCCACTCATTTTGTTTATTAATTTGGTTTACCTTACCCGCTTTCTTGCATGCTTGTATGGGTGTTAGAAATATTTTTTTTTTTAGGTTTTTTCTGTGATTGGGCGTCTTTATACCCGAATTATGTTAGACTTTAAAGATCGTGAGATTTTTTACCCAATTGCAATCTCAACTTATTTTTTTCAAAAATCAAATCATAGCCGTAATTAAAATAACAAAATTTGTTTCCTAACAAAAAATTTAGCATTTCACACACAACAAACATTGCATCAACATTCATTTAATATTAATCAAATTAGAAATAAATTAGAAAACTTAACGATTAAGTTGAACCATCTACATATGAAAAACATCATACTGTACTTTCTCTTTATCTCTTCGGGTCTTCATTCATTGCACGGAATTGAAGATCTGACCTGTGAGAATCAACGCCTTAAAACAGTGAATTTGTCTTTCATATTGATTAGCATTAATGATTTTTTTAACATTCATTATATAAGGACTT
>JXCR01122864.1:157705-174703 GCA_002079205.1 Phalaenopsis hybrid cultivar | reverse complement strand
ATATATATATATATATATATATATATATATATATATATATATATATATATATATGTATATATATATATTATATATAGAATGACATATAGTGAAATATGAAAATTTATAATTAAAGTTAATACTTAATTAAAATAATAATTTATTTTAAAATTTTGTAATATGACTACTATATTTATGTTAGGTTTTCACTTTAGAATAGTCAACGTCAGGAAAAATCTTATCGAATTAAGTGGCATTGACACATACTCGTACTTTTAATCTATAGTAATATTTTGGTTATTCTCGATTTTTATGTGTTAATAGATAATGATAATTACATAAACTTTATTTGATTTATATATTTTCTCTTATCGGTCACATTGCTATGAATGTTTGTAGNGTAATATTTTGGTTATTCTCGATTTTTATGTGTTAATAGATAATGATAATTACATAAACTTTATTTGATTTAAATATTTTCTCTTATCGGTCACATTGCTATGAATGTTTGTAGCAACTTAACGCCATGCAATAGTGTATATTTTATAAATAGTAAATTAAATTGAATGTGACAAGCGCATTAATGATATATTTATGTTAACTGTTTGTATGTGCATAACTGACTATAATGAAGTCACATCTTGATAGTACTAGCGAAGGAACATTAAGCTACTTGTGCACTTATAGGAAAAAGAATATTGATATTAATGTTTTAATTGACATAATTATTAGACGGTGCTCCTGTGAAGGTTGTATAGAAATAGAATAATATTGATATGTTATTGATATAAAAAAGTTTTTTGAGTAGCATCAAATATTTTTATTGATTTATTAAAATTTAGACTGACATATATATTGCTTCATTTTCTCTTATATTACTGTGGTTTATGAGTATGAGTTTTCACTGACACATTTGGCTCACAGTTATTTTAAACTTATTTTTTAAATTTAATTAGTTGATTAAAATATAAACGAAAGAAGGGAAAGTATTTATAGAAGACATGGACAACCAGTAACTAGGTAAATTAATTTTCATGTTTTAATTTAATTAGTGACACTTTATTTGTAAATTACTAGTTATAGAAATTAAACATCGCAATTCTATTTCACATTGTTCGATCATCCATTTCTGCCTTGTTTAATTCCAAAGCCCGGGTTGGGTAAGAAAAAGAGTCACTCGATAAACTCATATGAATCNTGCAATAGTGTATATTTTATAAATAGTAAATTAAATTGAATGTGACAAGCGCATTAATGATATATTTATGTTGACTGTTTGTATGTGCATAACTGACTATAATGAAGTCACGTCTTGATAGTACTAGTGGAGGAACATTAAGGTACTTGTGCACTTATAGGAAAAAGAATATTGATATTAATGTCTTAATTGACATAATTATTAGACGGTGCTCCTGTGAAGGTTGTATAGAAATAGAATAATATTGATATGTTATTGATATAAAAAGGTTCTTTGAATAGCATCAAATATTTTTATTGATTTATTAAAATTTAGACTGGCATATATATTGCTTCATTTTCTCTTATATTACTGTGGTTTATGAGTATGAGTTTTCACTGACACATTTGGCTCACAGTTATTTTAAACTTATTTTTTAAATTTAATTAGTTGATTAAAATATAAACGAAAGAAGGGAAAGTATTTATAGAAGACATGGACAACCAGTAACTGGGTAAATTAATTTTCATGCTTTAATTTAATTTAATTAGTGGCACTTTATTTGTAAATTACTAGTTATAGAAATTAAACATCGCAATTCTATTTCACATCGTTCGATCATCCATTTCTTCCTTGTTTAATTACAAAGCCCGGGTTGGGTAAAAAAAAGAGTCACTCGATAAACTCATATGAATCCATGTGGTCATCAAAATATGACAATTTCACATTTACTTCAAAATTTTGGTTTCTCAAATGTTTCAGGTCATAACTTCAAGGTAGAAGTCCTCCATCCCTGGAATCCTCATGGTGGAAAAGATTCACTCTTTTACTTTGATCTAGCAAGTCATGATTGTAGTTAAGAGCGACCCATTCAGATTCCCTCCACTCACAAACTGTAAGCCAAAGGCATCACATTATTTCCCCCCTCGATCAGGCTTCTGGCATTTATCTTCTTGGTGGCATGGAAATTTTATNTATGAAAATTTATAATTAAAGTTAATACTTAATTAAAATAATAATTTATTTTAAAATTTTGTAATATGACTATTATATTTATGTTAGGTTTTCACTTTAGAATAGTCGACGGCAGGGAAAATCTTATCGAATTAAGTGTCATTGACACATACTCGTACTTTTAATCTATAGTACTATTTTGGTTATTCTCGATTTTTATGCGTCAATTACATAAACATTATTTGATTTATATATTTTCCCTTATCGGTCATATTGCTAGGAATGTTTGTAGCAACTTAACGCCATAAAATAGTGTATATTTTATAAATAGTAAATTGCATTGAATGGGACGAGCGCGTTAATGATATATTTATGTTGATTGTTTGTATGTGGATAACTGACTATAATGAAGTCACCTCTTGATAGTACTAGTGGATGAACATTAAGGTACTTGTGCACTTATAGAAAAAAGAATATTGATATTAATGTCTTAATTGACATAATTTTTAGACGAGTGCTCCTTTGAAGGTTATACAGAAATAAAATAATATTGATATGTTATTGATATAAAAATGTTCTTTGAATAGCATCAAATATTTTTATTGATTTATTAAAATTTTGACTGACATATATATTGCTTCGTTTTTTCTTGTAATACTGTGGTTTATGAATATGAGTTTTCACTGACACATTTGGCTCACAGTTATTTTAAACTTATTTTTCAAATTTAATTAGTTGATTAAAATATAAGCAAAAGAAGGGAAAATATTTATAGAAGACATGGACAACCAGTAACTAGGTAAATTAATTTTCATGTTTTAATTTAATTTAATTAATGGCACTTTATTTGTAAATTACTAGTTATAGAAATTAAACATCGCAATTTTATTTCACACCGTTCGATCGTCCATTTCTGTCTTGTTTAATTCCAAAGCCCGGATTGGGTAAAAAAAAGAATCACTCGATAAACTCATATGAATACATGTGGTCATCAAAATATGGCAATTTCACATTTACTTCAAAATTTTGGTTTCTCAAATGTTTCAGGTCATAACTTCAAGGTAGAAGTCCTCCATCCCTGGAATCCTCATGGTGGAAAAGATTCACTCTTTTACTTTGATCTAGCAAGTCACCATTGTAGTTAAGAGCGACCCATTCAGATTCCCTCCTCTCACAAACTGTAAGCCAACGACATCACATTATTTCCCCCCTCGATCAGGCTTCTAGCATTTATCTTCTTGGTGGCATGGCGATTTAGGTGGGTGGGTGGAAAGAAGATGTGTAAGGGTGATGTAGGGTAAAAAAGAAAAAATTTAGGCAGAGATTGAGTTGGGTATTAGTGGATGATAGAAACATTATGATAAAATTAAGGTTAGGCTAGCTCTGATACCAATTGATGTCGGAGTTAACCCAAACCACAACAAAAAAACAAATAATATTACTAATAGGCAAATAAATGATTTCAACCAACACACTTGAAATGAAAAATACAATGACATGACACAAGCAAAGCCCCACTAAAATGTATCCCAAGGGTGGTGGAGATTGGCTAGGTAGATCGGAATGGCTGGCGGGAGTGGCGGCAAAAAAGGAATGTTGGTGACAGCGAGGATGAGGTGTGAAAATGCAGAGACAGCAGGGTATGGTTGCTATCCTGGATGGTGGCTGCGAGGAATTAGGGTGCATAACAGCGGGACAGCAGGAAGGTATTACCTAGCTGTTATGGAAGGTGGGAAAGCTGGAACAATAGGAACAAGGAGTATTTTGGACGGCAACAGTGTCTGAAGGGAGGGGGTGGATGTAATGGCTGGAGGCTACAGGAAAATAGCAAAGCAAAAGGGTTTCTAGGTGGCAAGTTGGAAAGCAAAGGCAGGAATGTTCGTAGGCTAGACTATTAGGGTAGCAAATTGGGGTTGGAGGGGAGGCAATAGCAATGGCTGGAACTGCAAAAAACAACAACTGAAATGTTGTCCTAAGCAGGTGCAGCAATGAAGGACAGCCAGGTACTATGTGGGGAGGATGAGGAACGGGAAAAAGAAGATAAACACCACCTGAGGTCCAATATACAGTCGAAGCACCATCTGGAACCCTAGGATAAAGCCCTCAAAGGAATGATATCGGCGTCCGTCCCGATATAAAACACAAAAAAAAGACTTTCAAACGCCAATACAACACATATACATGAAAGAACTAAAAAGGAATGAAGGGTAATACGAAAAAAAACATAAAAAAGGAAAATGGGATTATTTCGGCCCAACTCTCGTGATACTTATTCCCGCAGTACTGTAGCAGCTACAATACTGCAAAAAATGTGTGTAAGCGCCCACGTCACACTCATTCTTCCATCATTATTTGCTAGTAAATGACCCAATTTATAGCAAATAAAACAACAAATAATGTACTCCGTACTAGTTCTACTAATTTTATTTCCCATTTTTCTAATAATTTTCTTCATTGTTCTAACATTTTACTTCTCACATAACTCGATCATCAAAATTATGTCATCCAAAAACAACTTAATTCAAAAAAACTTCATCTCAGATACTATTACTAAGCATCACCATTGTCAATAAAAAGATAAAATAATTTTTGATTTGTGACATAGCCTTACTATGGNCCATTCAGCAAACTTAGAGCTAATCTCAGATACATAAATAGATGAAGATTATAAAACTAATTGGCAGCACGCATGAAAATGAAAACGAAATACATTCAGAAAAGTGGGATACCCTCCTTTAAGATCTGCATGCTTTTGGTCTATCTTAAGTCTCACTTCTACTGCTACAGCAGCTTCATCAAGGCCCTGAATTAAATCGGTCAAAACTTTCCTACCACTACTAGAAGCTGAAGCTCTGGCAGAAGCAAATTTGTTTAAGATTTTAACCTGCAGGGAACATCAACGCATTTCAATTGAAATTATAAGAGAAAAAAAGAAAATTGCAGAAGAATGATGACAAAGAATTAGGCTAAATTAGTACTTGGAGAATCTTTGACCGCACTTGAGAAGCAAAGTGGAGAGTATAAAAATAGGGGCATTTACATACATACCATGCAGTTAATAAATATTTACATTTCTAAAACCTAAACTTTCATATTTACATGTATAGCACCCAAATCTTTAACCTCACATCAAAATTACTACTATTACTAACTTCTAAAAAGCGAAACACACTTTTTCATGCATAGTTTTATGACACAAAAGTGTGGTAAATGTAAATATCAAACTTTAGGTGATAGAAATATAAATAAATAACACTTGTGTGCTATGCGNCTACCACTACTAGAAGCTGAAGCTCTGGCAGAAGCAAATTTGTTTAAGATTTTAACCTGCAGGGAACATCAAAGCATTTCAATTGAAATTATAAGAGAAAAAAAGGAAATTGCAGAAGAATGATGACAAAGAATTAGGCTACATTAGTACTAGAAGAATTTTTAACCGCACTTGAGAAGCAAAGTGGAGAGTATAAAAATAGGGGCATTTACATACATACCATGCAGTTAATAAATATTTACATTTCTAAAACCTAAACTTTCATATTTACATGTATAGCAACCAAATCTTTAACCTCACATCAAAATTACTACTATTACTAACTTCTAAAAAGCGAAACACATTTCTTCATGCATAGGTTTATAACAAAAAAGTGTGGTAAATGTAAATATCAAACTTTAGGTGATAGAAATATACATAAATAACACTTGTGTGCTATGCATGTAAATTTCTCTTAAAAATATAGATTAGGTGGGGCTTGGGAAGAGAAATGTGATACTATGCTAGGCTCTTCAGATATGATAAATATATATTAATTGCAATCCATTCCAGGGTCACAGCCAGAATAAATTATTAAATATTACACCAAGTAAAAAAGTACTCGAGCTTACCATAAGATATGCTCCGTCATCAAGCCAATGATTTTCCTTTAAAGCTCCATGACCACTGGTCTCAATAGCCAAATGTGTTTCTTGACCAATCGAATTCTGTAATATTTTTCTTTAATTAAATTATTAAATAATAGGAAAGGGATCAACAACAACAAAGTCTTAATCCCACTACGTGGGGCAAGAAATTTATACTANTGTGTTTCTTGACCAATCGAATTCTGTAATATTTTTCTTTAGTTAAATTATTAAATAATAGGAAAGGGATCAACAACAACAAAGCCTTAATCCCACTACGTGGGGCAAGAAATTTATACTGGAGGATATTTGTAACCAGAACAATGAAAAGGATTACTAATTTATTAATACTATATAATATAGCATCATCATCATTAGGCCCAACATATTGAGTTCAATTTATGAACCTACTCCATTTATTCCAACAAATTGATGCATTCGATCTAATGTTGACAATCTTTTCAAAAAACATCTAGGTAAATTTTCATTTCAAATACATTTACAACAATCTCATCTACCAGCTNAACCTACTCCATTTATTCCAACTAATTGATGCATTCGATCTAATGTTGATAATCTTTTCAAAAAACATCTAGGTAAATTTTCATTTCAAATACATTTACAACAAACTCATCTACCAGCCTTGTGCACTAGCATTTGTCCAAACCACCAAAGTTTTTCATTAGCTCATCTTCAATAGGTGTGACTTTCATTTTCTCTTACATAGAAGCCCAACCCAATACAAGTAATATAGTTGATCAAAATGAAACTTCATTAGATTTAGCTTTCAAGTCTACATGACATTATCTGCTCATAAATGCACATTTTAACCATCAAGTTCAATTTCAGATACTAAATTCTCAGAAAATTTCTATATTCCTTGAACTCAGTCATGCAATCAAAGAAGCTCAACAAAAATCACATACATTGTATTGCAATCTTAAAATGGATTCCTGCGAAATAAATGCAATGAAAGCCCATAAAACAATTGCGGACAATCTGACTCAAAAAAAAACGTCTAACCTTATTATTTTTTCAAGCCTTGATAATATTTTAAACGCAAAACATTATTATTAAAACAATGATATGAATATATCAAGAACCATCACCATAAATAGCCAGGAGTAAAAAGAAAAGGAGTCAAAACAAGAGAAAGATAACATGATAACCTAGAATTTGAAATCCTTATGAGCCTGAAAACTACACGCAAACAATAAAAATAAATAAATAAATAAATAAATAAAAACTCACTTTGATAGCATTTCCTGTAAGCCTGATTAAAGAGTGATTTTTCTTTTATAATGATCGTCTCACTAGTAAAAAGAATATGAAACCTCCTATCCACCAAGCAATCAACACTCAGAGTGCTCTCATCTAAATCATAAGACTAATAAGCACTCTAATCATTGTTATGCTCACAAATTGGAGGGAGGTGAGGTGTTGTAGTAATAGATGTACCAACATAAATGATGATGCATATGTATGTGTTGACTGACGAACACGGTGGACCTAAAAGGTGTAGGCACAAGAACCTTTAATTCTAAAGAAAATATAAAATTGATTACGAGTTTTGATTGCAGACCTAATTGAATAAAGAAGTTGCCTCCAAAGTGGTAGAGAGACGAATCTGAAAATTTAACTGTATCTCTTGTGCATGTAATTAGATTCCCTCATATCTGGATAAGCCTTGAAACATTCAGAGAAATTATACCCATAAATTTTGTAGGGTGAATAATAAGCAACAATTGCTTCAAATTCAACCATTTGCCCATGTGCTCGAGTTGAGGAGTAAATCCATAATTTTTTTTCTAAATGAGAAGTAAAGTCCAATTTAACCAAAACACTTGGCAAAAAAGCTTTGAAAAATGAGCAATAGCATTATTAACTTGCAATAGCTTACCAAATATAAAACCCAGAGAATAAAAGTGGATTAATTTAATTAAAAGAAAACAAAGTCAAGGGAATGCAATCCAAAGGCAGTGATAGTTAGATCATCGGAAGAGTAAAATTGGGGCAATCATTTTGACATAATCGACCATCGAGGGAGAAATTTACTTCTGATAATAATTTAATAATAGAACATGATAAAAATTAATGAGCCCCATAAAAAGGGTCACCAATCAAATGTAAATCTGACAAATTTGTCAATAATCTTCAAGTTTGGGTGGCCCAAAGAGAATTTGCCAATGATTAAAAAATATATGACTAACAAACTTTAAGATCTCCTCTTTGCTGAAAATGTGAGCAATTTTTCAAAAATATTTGGATTAGTGCTTGAGCAAAAGTTGAAACCAAACTTAAATGAAAAAATAAAGTAAATTGTTTGTTTGAAGAGGAGAAATGAAATACTAAATCATTTTGCCTACCAAAAATAATAAAAAAGAAACGAAGAAAGTGGGCAACAAGAGCCACAGGTTTTAAAGAAGGGGAAACAAAAAGAGGAGCCTTTGTCGAGGAAGGAGCCAATGGGAGCGAAAACCATATAAGTAGCCAAATAGGAGAAAGAGGAGATTGGATCAGTTGAAAACAATGTTTTAAAAGGCATGGCGTTGGGTGGGACATTCTAGCCACGATAAGGTGGAAGCCCCAGAGCAACAGCTGTAAGCCCCACGGTATAAAAAGAATAAGGAATAAAAATATTAAAAGACAAAAAAATAAACTAGTTGTGCTTAATAACAAAATTATTAAGAGAGGTTAAAAGAACTTATGCTTATTTAATTTCAAAACAAGTCTTCAAGGATTAGAATCATCAAGATATTAATAAAAATTCACCACAAAAAGTAGAAACATATAAAAATAAGTAAATATGTTTGAGCCAAAAAATAAACTTGTGCTCAGTTGGTCTCAATCTTTGAACGTTGTTCATTATTCAAATTCAACCACAAAATCTTCTTTTTCTTCACCAATAGTTGAGTTCAAATCACAACTAGGTCCTTCATATTGTCTGCATTCATTGTTCGCTTCATTAAAGTCATCCTCATGCTCAATCTTAGGTGCATTCACAATTTATTTTAGATTATCATTGTTGCCTAAATTATAAAAACAAATAAAATGACATTTATCTATAAGAATGCATAATTATATAAAGGGCAATTAAATGTAAAAATGAACTTTATTTGTTCTTTCATTCAGCTTCCTTTTCTATCGGAATATGTTATAAGAATATATTTTCTTCCTTATGTGATATTTTGTGATTCTTCATTTGTATTAGTTATGGACCCATTTTTAAGTACATCAACATCAAATATTTGTTCTTCATTCAACCAAGAAGGTTCCCGTGGAAGCGCTGGATATTTTTTTTTAACAATTCACTCATCATCAGAGTCTGTGGCATTTGTTAATATTAGATGGAAGTCTTATTCCTTCTTATACTTCTCTCTCTCAATCTAATATTATAACAACCTCTAATGCTCCAACATGTTCCTCTTCTTAGTATTAATTTAAAATAATATATTATATTCTTTCAGGACCGTTATGTTACCATTCATGAAATTCTTTTCGAGCCACTCTCTGAAGCTGAAACAGTCATTTACGGTATGTCCGACCAGTCTGTGGTATGGGCAATATTGGGGGTGAACCCTCTTATCGATCTCACCTGATTTTTTTGGCACTGGCAGTCTGAATTCGGGCTTTTTGACCAAATCCTGGAATATTTCTTCCATTGTTTCTTTCTTGAATGAATATTCTTTGTTTAGACGTTCTCTGATCGTAAGAGGCAATTTGTTGACTGCGTGCTGAGACGGCAGTTGAGTATGTTGTTGAAGACATTGATGCGCCTGTTGAGGTCGCTTCATTTGTGTCTGCAATGGTCGCTTCCCCTTATCAACCAATATTACTGCCCCAGGCTTCTCTTCAAACACTTTTACCAAATCTGGCTATTCAATTTTCATCTGAGGTAATCATAATTGTTCTTGAATCGTGGCTATAGCAATCATCAGCTCTTCTATCTTCTTCTCCATTCGGCTGATTCGCAAATATTGTTGTTGAATGGTCATTTGTAACTCATCCACGACGTTCTCTTCGATGGGAAATAGAGCGTCGGGCGAAGATGATGGGGCCCTGGCTTCAATAACATTGAATTCCACAAACAACTCAACCAGGTAATCTCTTAAGTTGTAGTCATCATCGTTGGCATTGTTCCTTTGTTCTTCGGCCAACTTTGCGACATCGGCTTTAAATCTTTCCAGAGCGGCCTCAATCGATTTCGCTTTGGTCATTTTGAGGTCAATTGGAGTATCCTGATGTGCAACTCTTCCTAGGTTAGGCTTTGTCGTAGCTGCAGTAGCGGCTGTCGGAATGTCAGATTCAAAGTCCTTTTTTAGGAGAATGACCCACCAACTTCTCCCATTATATCGGTCCTTGATGATTGGTTGTTGGTTGTGTTGTTGCTCGCGTTGTTGGTAGTCCCACTGCGGGCGCCGGCGAGTTTGTCGAGGTCTTTCAGCCTGTAATTGCAACAGTCGTTAGCCTTTGCCAACTACTACCACTATTCCAGACACTTGTGGCTTTTAAGCCACCGCACATATTGGGGGTCCAACCCAATTAGACTCATCCTGAAGGTCTGGAGATTTCAGAACATCTCTGTTTAAGGGTAACTAAACAGATAGCTCCAAAATCCACAAAGATTTGGCTATACCTGCTCAAGGAAGAAATAAGCGAGGTATGCCAACGGAAGAATAGTCTGAACCACTAGGGACATGGACACACTACCGATGTTTGAAAACAGAATCATTTGATCAAAATGGAGAGAGGAACTAATCTCCAGCATAGTCACCATAATTTGTCGGTCGCCAAATTAGAAATTGTCGGCTGCTGGAATGGATATCCCGACGCTTGATTTTAAAAGAGGTTTAATTTAATTTATATATATATTTTGAAAAAAAAATAATATTTTAATTTTTTTTTGAAATAAAAGACCAAACTGATCTCATATCTGTAATAGTTTAAATGATCGAGCACAACACCGTAAGCGATACATCTATCCAGGGGAATAGACATATTACTTACTAGCGCGGCTCGATTAAATAAACTAAAGATTTTCTGACATCCGTTTTAGTCTGTCTCCCCTATTTAATACGGAAGATTAACTGGAATTTATTTTAAGTTGGGTTCTTAAGTTCCCTATAGAGGTAAGCCTCTATAATTAATTATATCTTAAATGACTAAAATCACTTAAGAAGAATCTCGATTAAGATCAGTGGTTTTATCTTCAAGATTGTAAAGTTTAGGTTTCCAATGATAAATATGAGGAAATCAAAGGGAGAAAGGGCTCAAAATATGAACAATTATTTTTCAAGAGTCAACAGAGTAAAACATAGGGGATGTCACAAATCTAGGGAGAACCCCAGTGACTTCCCAACTATCCTATGATTGGACCTTAACTCTAAGGAGTCATCCTACGCCTCGTCGTCGTGGTCTCGATCGTCACCCTCCGTCCGCTTGCTTCCATGTTCCGCTTCTTGGGAAGACTACTCTAAGCTCCTAACAAATCGATTAAAGGCTCAGGGTTGTGGTGTGTATAAATGTACATTTGTTGGGTCAGTGGCTCACTACAAGTTACCTCCTAAACCAGGTGTTCTACTGGCCTCTAACCTAAGAGTCCCCTCTAAGTCTATGAAAACAACATGAGTTATAAAAGGAAACATGTGATGTGGTATAATAAATCGCAAACGGTAATATTGCAGGCATGAATTATGTGTATATGCAGTAAAGTGTGCAGTAGCAAATGTAAACGCTGTAATTGTGAAACAAACCTGTATACCTGATGGGTCGGCAGCTCCTTAAAAGAATCGAGAAAAAACTGCAGATGACCCAAAGTAAATCAAAGAAAACCATCGAAAACACGAGAAAAATTTGAAGAAAATCACAAGTATTTTTTCAAAGATTTTGATAAAACCGTAAGAAACACATAAAGATCCAATTTCAATAAAAACATAGGAAAACACCCAAAAAAAATCCAAAGAAAGAAAGAAAGTCGTAAGCATTCGAGTCGGGCTAGGTTCAGGACTCTGAAGGCAACTATCGGTCACTTGTATGTATAGAGTTCGACATTCAACTAGAAAAGTGTCCTACTATATCAACTTCGGTAGGTACTCCTTAGCCCAATACCGGCGATTGACAAGTGGACAATCGAATTACATTATTTAAAATTTATATTCTTTTGCATGCGTATAAGTTTCATGCATCTAAAAAGTGACATCAATTTTGGTAGTCAAAATACTTTTTTGCAAATAGCGTATTTATTTTTATCGTATATGTTCTTATAATTTTCTTTTTATTGAAAATATGATTATCCACAAGTCAACCGCACTGTTGGAGCTAGGACCACCAACAACCTAAGAAGGCAGGGGTGTCCTGCTAGTCTAGTGTCATCCTACGTTTCATCGGGTACCGGGATTGGGTCCCGATATTTTAAGATAAAATATTATTCCGCTCTACCACCAAATGTCTTTATCATCAAGGTCTAATACCCTAAAAACGNCTATAGTTAATTACATCTTAAATGACCGAAGTCACCTAAGAAAACTCTCAATAAAAATCAGGGAATACTATCGTCAAAGCAGTCAAAATGATAGGACTTTTCAACAAAATCGGACGAAGAGATGTGAAAGAAGAAAGGTTCGAATCTGGAACATTATTGAGGAATCCAAATGAAGAGAAACTAGGGGAGGCCACAGACCAAGAGGCGAACCTCGATGACTTCCCAGTCTATCCTATGGTTGGGCTTCAGTTTCGAGAAGAAATTATTAAAAGGTTCCATCCTGTCAATTTTATTTAATTAGGGCTTATATTTGTGTGACATGGTCACACAGATTGCCTAGAAGATATGAGGGTTTACGTCGTACCAGACGACAACTTCGGAACCTAGAACGAGTTAGGGCTTAAATCGTACAGCAGAGCTATACAAATGCCTAAAGGAAAAGGTGGACTTATGTTGCGCTAGGCAAACAACCTCGAAATCCTATGAATTGTTGTTTAATTTCTAGTAAAAGAAATGGTTTTGCTAGGGAAGACGTGTTATGCGGTTGAAGATGGTCGTGCTGCCCACCGCGCTAGCTCCAAGCTCCCCGACATGACGAGTTTAAGTTTTCTAAGATGCCCAGTTATAGTGTCAAATCAAACGGCCTTATGGTTGTAGTCCTCTAAACATCCTATATAAAAAGGAAACATGCTTGAAACTATATAATATAAAGTGTGCAATGCAGGAACAAATAATAGAATGCACGTGGAACAGGAACAGGTAGAAACAGGAGCAGTATAACATGTTATACAGGAAGAACAGTAGCAGGTAAGAACAGGACAAATATAACATGTTGTACAGTACGGTAGCAGGTAGAAACAGGATAAGTATAACATGTTGTATAGTACGGTAGCAGGTAGAAACAAAAAAATTAGGTGATGTAAAATGTAAAGCAAACATGTACGCTCGTGAGATCCGATGTTCCTTAAGTATAGCAAGCCTAAATGCATCTCAAAAAAGCAAAGTCCGGAAGAAAACGTCATACAGGAAATCCGAGGAAAAGCGGAAAACTCGAGAAAATCAAATAAAAGACTCAAGTAAAAGAAAATCCTCAAAACTCCTGGGGAAATCCCGAAAGGAAGGAAAAGTAACACGAGTGCCCTATCTCAAAGTTTCGATAAAATAAAAAGAAGATTCGGATGAGGGGTACCGCAAGCACTCGTATGGAACTAGGCTCAGTTGTACATTTATTCTCGAGAGTCCACGAAGGCTACTCGGTCATCCGAATGTATAGAACCTGTCACTCGTCTAGAAGGGTGTTTTGAACTTCACTCAGAGGGTTATTTCCCAGCCTAAACAAGTATTCGTCGGGTGGACAACCAGCTTTAAAGTATATTTTATGTTTTTTAACATGCATACAAATTTTAAACATGCAAAGAAAAGTTATCACTTTTGCTTCGTAGCAAAGTATGTTTTTGTTTGAAAATGGTTTATCAAAACTTATCTTTTTTTTTAGAAATTTTTATTGTCCACGAGTCGATTACACTACCAGTCATAGAACTGCCAACAACCTGAGAAGGTTCGAGTCAACTCCCGCTAGACTTATGTCGGTGAAGAATACCATATCCTATTGTTCATCAAATGTCTGGATCTTGATGTTATAGGATAGGGCATCTTTCTGTTTTATCTTCGGTGTGCCTTCATCATCAACACCGTACGCCCCAAAACGATCACTTGCGACCTTACTTGATGGTTTCACGTATAGCAAAAGGTCATACGTGGACACTTATGCATCGGGCATAAGCATCGAAAACCGAACCAAGAAGCAATGAAAGAAAAGAACAAAAACGGAGTGAGAGGGAGGAGGCACTGATCCATCTAAAACACTGAAAAGGAGAATAGATCAGTCCTCAAAGCTCGCATCGAGAAGACCTGGAAAAGTAGGGCCCAAGGTCTTTCCCAACAAACATAAAGGACAAACTCACGCTAATTTTCCCAAACCCCAAAGACATAGGATTGATCAAGTCCACCAAGTGCTTTTCCAAAATGAGGTTTAAAATCTCCTAAACTTCAAAAGAAGGTGACCCCGGGGAAACCACCACCGATATTTCCAAACTCATGTCAAAATCAAAATTCTCCAACTTTCAATTAATAGATAGCCTCATGCATTAAATAAGCACAAAACCCTCCCATAAAACCACATAAACGCTCACGATCAGGGTCAATAGAGAGGAGGAGGCAGCCACCGAGGCTCTCGGCCAAAGCCAAGAACGGGGACAAAAGAGGTTCACGGCTAAAGCAAGGGACAGCAGCCAAGACCCATAACCAAGGGCATCCCAAGAGACAATAAGTAAGGCTTACGGTTAAGACAAGAAAGAGCCCAAAAAAGAACTGTTAGAGCTCACGGTTTAAGGCAGCAAAGAGCAGCTGCAAAAGCCCACGACCAGAGGCCATCCAAAGCGCAAGTAAGGTCCACGGCTACGGCAACCCAGGGCACAAAGGGGCTCACGGCTAAGGCAAACAAAAGAACCACCAATGGCTACTATGCTTCCCTGACAAACACAAAAGGATAACTAAAGTAATTATAATTTTTGGGATGGCAAACTTGATCCACCAATAACATTCAAGCCAATCAAGCTTAGCAAGAAGGACCAACTCACACCCAACGGCCTACAATAGGCCTCACGGGTAGGAATAGGAACCAGAGCCAGCAAGACCACCTCCAAACAACTTCTCGGGCAAGGGCTGAACAAAGCAAACACAGCCCCCCAACTAGAGTCAAACCGAGTCCAGCAGAGGCCAAACACGAGAGCTCTTAAAGCTAGGAAAAGAGCTTTAATACCTCAATAAAAATAAAGAATCAAGTCTCCACAAAAATCGACATCCCATACTCCTGAAATGAAAACCGAGCACCAACAAAAGCCCAAAGCCGAGTCATTCAAGGCCCAAAACCGAGCGCAACAATATTAAAATCCAGACTCCCATAAAGCATTAAAGATCCAACCACTTCAAACCCAAAATCGTGACTCCAAATCAAGACAAAACTGAGCTCCACCACATTAAAGATCTAGCTATTTCGAGCCCAAAATTGAGACTCCAAACCAAGCCAAAACCGAGCTCAGCAGAGACTAAAACAAGACCCAAACGTTGATACAAATTCAACCTTAAACAGAAATTAAAGTTCCAGCCACCTGTAGGTAAAACCGGGTCATCCAAAGCCAAGGAACAACCTACATGTCTAAATATTCCAAGCATACAATGATTCCAACAGATTTTTTTTTAGCAGGGGAGACGCTTCACGAGGAGCTAAACCAAGCCCCAGAACAAGCTACAACACTTTCCAAATTAAATAGATTTTCTCATAGCATACATTTCAAGCCAGAAAAAGCAACAGGGAGCCAAAACTGAGCCACCAAACAAGCATAAAACAGTAAAATGCACTCCCTAACATTCATGAAAGGCCAAATAACCTCTCTAATATTTCATGCTAAATGAAAATAAGTGAAAAGCTTCTTAATACATATCCCAACATGCCTGCAAGAGGAGCTAAAATTATTTCAAAGCCACGTTTCAAGCTTCCTATCCACAATAATAGAATTATGCCACTGTTTTATCTCAAGCAAGTAGAGAGAAGGAGAACACTTATGTCATGTCATACTTCCACCGTTCTAAGCGAGTAATAAAATCGAACTCCTGAAACATGCTCATATTTCTATCCTTCACATGCTTTTAGAGTGAATGCTTCGAAATATATGAAAGTAAAGAAAACTAGCATGCTGTTTTATCCAACAGAGTCAAGCTCAAACCCTCGGCAGAGAGGAAAACCGAAAGGAAACAGGGCACCGAAGAAGAGGGGGGAAGAAGGGGTACCTCTTTAATGCCAATGTAAAAGCACTGCAACACAAGAATTCACCTCAAAGAAATGCTCTCACAGAAGTTCCCTTTCCAATCTCCTCACAGCCAAAATTTTTACTCTCCTCTTAGAAAACATTTTCTCAACAACCAAAAAAAAAATCAAAAGAAACTATGTTTATAGGCAGAGAAGAGAGGGGAAGAGACAGAAGGTCACCCTTTGAACCCACGACACTCGAATTGGGCCAAAGAAGAAAAGGACGTGCTCCCTGCTCACAGAAGACGAAGCCACCGAAACATCTCGGACCGAGCGGCAAGCCCAGTAGCAGCGAGGGAAGCATCGGGAAGAAGAGAAGATTTTGTCATTGAAGTGTACCAGGGAACAAGCTTCCCAGAGTCAAACTACCAAGAAAAGGAAAACCACAGCCTAGAGAGACTGGCACGGCTTTGGGAAGGAAGGCCGCGGACAAAAAAATGTCAGGCAAAGACGAACAAGGTCAACTTTCTCTCGCGTGGAGGAGGAGGAGCTCGGTTGGCTCGAGACCGAGAAAGGGAAAGGCCAGACACGCGAACGGGAGAGGGAAGGGAGTCACAGCTCGGGTGCGTGAGTTTAGGGATTTAGTGTTTAAAGAGGAAAGGGGAAAATGGTTTTATATAAATTAATATATATATATATATA
>JXCR01122864.1:123739-156375 GCA_002079205.1 Phalaenopsis hybrid cultivar | reverse complement strand
ATATATATATATATATATATATATATTAAATTATATGTGATTTATCCACGCGCGGCGTTGTAACAAAATGGGTGTCCTCCATAGGCAAAATCGATGCTTCGGACGTGTCGGTGCAGTTCGTTTTGTCATCCTGGGATGCTCGAACGATGTCGTCGACAATCGGGTCAAAAACACGTCAAAATTCAAATTTCACAAAATTTTGACCCGCGATCGATCGCTTCAAAAGGTTTATTCGAGCCTTCGACAGATAACAGTGCAAGAGATGTGAATCGTTGCGATTGGATGTATCGATTCTCCGAATTGCAAAGTTTTGTGCGCACGAGAGTGCAAATTGTGCAAAAGGCCACCCTAAGAATCAAGAAGGTCCTATAGGAATCCCTTTTTGGGTTTCCTCATGTTGGTTTCATCTCTCTAAGTGCTAGAAGTCGATACCACACAAGCGAAACTCCAGAAGGGGACAGAAGTAGGTCGAACTTCTAAAATGAGGCGGGTCTCATTTCTAAGGTTCTAAGATAGTCAAAGAGAGATCCCTAAGGCTAGATCCTAAATCCTAAGAAGAGGAGTAGACCTCACCAAAAATAAGGTCAACACTGACAAATTTGTCAATAATCTTCAAGTTGGGGTGGTCCAAAGAGAATTTGCCAATGATTAAAAAATATATGACTAACAAACTTTAAGATCTCTTTGCTGAAAATGTGAGCAATTTTTCAAAAATATTTGAATTAGTGCTTGAGCAAAAGTTGAAACCAAACTTAAATGAAAAAATAAAGTAAATTGTTTGTTTGAAGAGGAGAAATGAAATACTAAATCATTTTGCCTACCAAAAACAATAAAAAATAAACGAAGAAAGTGGGCAACAAGAGCCACAGGTTTTTAAGAGGGGAAACAAAAAGAGGAGCCTTTGTCGAGGAAGGAGCCAATGAGAAAAGAGGTGGAACCAAGAGAGCGAAAACCATATAAGTAGCCAAATAGGAGAAAGAGGAGATTGGATCAGTTGAAAACAATGTTTTAAAAGGCATGGCGTTGGGTGGGACATTCTAGCCACGATAAGGTGGAAGCCCCAGAGCAACAGCTGTAAGCCCCACGGTATAAAAAGAATAAGGAATAAAAATATTAAAAGACAAAAAAATAAACTAGTTGTGCTTAATAACAAAATTATTAAGAGAGGTTAAAAGAACTTATGCTTATTTAATTTCAAAACAAGTCTTCAAGGATTAGAATCATCAAGATATTAATAAAAATTCACCACAAAAAGTAGAAACATATAAAAATAAGTAAATATGTTTGAGCCAAAAAATAAACTTGTGCTCAGTTGGTCTCAATCTTTGAACGTTGTTCATTATTCAAATTCAACCACAAAATCTTCTTTTTCTTCACCAATAGTTGAGTTCAAATCACAACTAGGTCCTTCATATTGTCTGCATTCATTGTTCGCTTCATTAAAGTCATCCTCATGCTCAATCTTAGGTGCATTCACAATTTATTTTAGATTATCATTGTTGCCTAAATTATAAAAACAAATAAAATGACATTTATCTATAAGAATGCATAATTATATAAAGGGCAATTAAATGTAAAAATGAACTTTATTTGTTCTTTCATTCAGCTTCCTTTTCTATCGGGATATGTTATAAGAATATATTTTCTTCCTTATGTGATATTTTGTGATTCTTCATTTGTATTAGTTATGGACCCATTTTTAAGTACATCAACATCAAATATTTGTTCTTCATTCAACCAAGAAGGTTCCTGTGGAAGTGCTGGATATTTTCTTTTAACAATTCACTCATCATCAGAGTCTATGGCATTTGTTAATATTAGATGGAAGTCTTATTCCTTCGTATACTTCTCTCTCTCAATCTAATATTTTAACAACCTCTTATGCTCTAACATGTTCCTCTTCTTAGTATTAATTTAAAATAATATATTATATTCTTTCAGCACCGTTATGTTACCATTCATGAAATTCTTTTCGAGCCACTCTCTGAAGCTGAAACAGTCATTTACGGTATATCTGACCAGTCTGTGGTATGGGCAATACTGGGTGTGAACCCTCTTATCGATCTCACTTGATTTTTTTGGCTCTGGCAATCTGAATTCGGGCTTTTTGACCAAATCCTGGAATATTTCTTCCACTGTTTCTTTCTTCAATGAATATTCTTTGTTTAGACGTTCTCTGATCGTAAGAGGCAATTTGTTGACTGCGTGCTGAGACGGCTGTTGAGTATGTTGTTGAAGACATTGATGCGCTTGTTGAGGTCGCTTCATTTGTGTCTGCAATGGTCGCTTCCCCTTATCAACCAACATTACTGGCCCAGGCTTCTCTTCAAACACTTTTACCAAATTTGTCTATTCAATTTTCATCTGAGGTAATTGTTGACCTCATTTTTGAGGTCATTTCTTTTTCTAGCATCCTAGGATCTAGCTCTAGCCTATTGATCGTCTTAGAAAACTAGAATTGAGACCCACTGTTTAAGAAGTTCTAATCACTTCCTATTTTTCTTTGATATCTAACATTTATGGCACAAGACCATCGTCTTACGAACGAGCGGTTTTGGTTATTTTGTGAAGACTTAAAGGAAAAGTTCCTAATAGGACTCCAAGCCTTAGGAAAACATTCGTCACGACATTTCGTCACATACACACATCAAATGCACAAAATTCACAAAATTGCACGAAATCGGACTTTAATTAAGCCCAGAGGACGGATGAAAAAACGAACTTCTCCGGATGACCTCCGACGACAAAATGGACTGCGCCAACATGTCCGGGATACCAATTTTGGCAAGAAATGACACTCATATTGCCATATTTTTTACACGAGAAAATTGACACGCAAATCGATGAATTCGTCAAAACAACCTCTGAAGGCAAAATGAACTGAGCCAGTGCGTCCGAAATGTCAAAATTACCTAAGGGGAACACTCATTTTTCTAGGGCGCCGCACATGAATAAATTGCACAAAAATTTATATATATATATATATACATTTTAAATAAAAAAATTCTTATTTTCTTTTTAAAATACCTCAAATATCTAAATCCCTAAACTCATGCACACCTCCCTCGCTCGTTCGTGAGTCCCGCCCCGTCCTTCGTTCGCGAGACCGATCGAGCCCCCCTTCCTTCGTTCGCGAGACCGACCGAGTAGCCCTCTTCCTCGCGAAGCTTCGGCCGAGGTCCCCTCCTCGTACGCCTGCCGCCCTGCGAAAAGTTTCCACGCTGTGCCACGCTCCCCTGCGACAAAGCTTCGCCCCTGTCGTCCTCTCCTCACGCGAGGTTTGTCGCTTCTCTTGGCTCGGCTCACCGCCCAGGTAAGTGATGGGAAACACATCTCCTCTTCTCTGGCTATATAAACCCCACTTGGGGAGGAGTTCTAGGGTTGACCGAAAATTTTTGGAGAGGGTGGAGGTGCTGCCAAAATCTCCTCTAAATCTCCCTGGTTCGATTTTCCTTGCTCTGTTCATCTCGTGTGCTTGAGGCCTTTTGGAAGTGCTGTGGAGAAGATTTGTGGAGGTTTCGGGACTGAAATTTTGGACAGTGAAGGAGGTGCTGTCGAAATCATTCTGGGTTTATTCTTGAAGTTTATTTGGGTTTCCATCTATAGAATTTCTTCGCACATAAAGGTTCTTTGTGATATGCTATTTGGTCACGTGAAAGGGAATATTTGGGTGTTGGATATGCGAATGCGCAAGGGTTGGATGGGTAAATGCAAATAAGTTGATTGGTATGTATGAAATTTTGTAAATTTGCATGCATGCTTCTCAATTCTTACATATATTTGCACATCTTATAATTTTTGGATTTTAAAATATTTACATATATGACACCTGAATTTCAGTTTTCTTTCCCTAAATCCCTATGAATTTGTGTGGCGCATATGTAAATACCATTTGACTTAGCAAATTGGCTGATTTTTTTTTGAAGATATAGGGGTGATGTTTTTGCCATACACACTTGCTGAATTTTTTTGGAAGAAATATAAGCTTTGTTTATGAAAGGATTTTAAATGCGCATTCATGGTTGAGGCCTACTTTTTTTTGGTGCTCTATTTACAAAAGTTTGAAAGTTCTTCTGGCTATTTACTTAGTTGGCATCAACCTGTATTCTCAAATGATTCGTATTGCGGAATATTTAATATTGAAGCTTTTATTTTGAAAGAATGAGAACTAATGTAGCTTTTATTTATGAAAGGTTTGAAAACTCTCGAAGCTTTGTTGTGGGCTCGATTAATCGTCGATTTGGAAGGGTGCAAATGCCCTTTTGAAAGCTGGTTATTTGTCGAGCTTTTTGAGTTGATTAAACGCTATATGTTTCTTTCGAAAGGAATTTAAGCTTTGTTCTCTTTTAAGTTCTTTGAGCTTTTTTCATTCACCTTTACTTTCAGTTGTATGTTGGGTTAAGTGCTGAAGTTTCTTTTTCCAACGCTCGTGGCTCATATAGAAGTTAAAATGATTCAAATTCATTTCGATGGCTTCTCCCATTTGTCGTGCCTTTTATTGTTCGGTACAGATCGGTTTTCGGAGATGTTTGAGACTGTTTTTGGTGGCATTTGAGCTACAGTTTGAGGCTTCATTTGGTATTATTTGACCGCAATTTTTGGAGCTTTAATGTTGCAGTTTTCGAATTTTTGAAATGCACTTTGTAAGATGTTTAACTCGCTTAATATGCAATTTGGAAATGATATCATTCTCGGGATTGATTCGATCATTTTCTTTTTAACGAATTTAAACGTTTTAAACCGATACATTCTTGATTTTATTTTAAGCTTCACTGATTTGGCTTGGTTTTAAGAAAATGGATCGGTCTCCGTTTTTGTTTGTTTTGTTTTTTTTAACGGTCAAGTTAAAAATGGAAATTTCCGATTTAATTATATTCAGAAATGATTCACAGTCTTAAGGGAAATATAAGGGAAAGAAAAGGGATAGAAAACTATAAATAAGATTTGGATCTTCGAGGTGATAAAACCTGAAAGGGGATAGAATAGCGAACAATCCACCGTACATTTTTGCATATGAAAGATGAAACTGTAAATTGGAAGAATATTTCGGGGTTGGAGGACAGTGAGAGTTTAGATAACAATTAAGGACATGGATTGGAAAGATTAGTAGACCTGCACTTATGTCCTTTAAGTTTGGAATAAACCTACATCTAATTGTTCTAATTAGATTTGAAGCACACTTAACAATTCTTTTGCCAGAACTATAGGTTCACCCCTTAGGTTTTAGGAGTCTGATGGTGAGCTAAGCTTAATCTAAAGATATTTAAGGGTTAGTTGAAAGGCACTTAGTTGAGGTTAGACATTTTAAGACACTTCAAGTAAACTGAAGTGTATGTTTTTTAGGTCTTAGGAGCACATCTTAAGAGAGAGTTTATCACCCTAATTTTTAAATGATCCTAAGATGTCAGACATCTGACCCCAGTTCATAAGATAACTAGAACACTAGGCACGAGGGTGCACTAGATTGTGATTCATAACTGATTTAATTAGATCAAATAATGAAGTTCTTACATTAACTTGACCAAAACTGAAACCCAATGCTTTGGGATTTGAGTTTGTCTTACACTCAAATCCTCCTAGCAATTGGGGACATTCTAATATCACATATAAATTTTTTATTCTTGATCTTTTATATGTGATATTGTATTTCATTTTATTTGTTTGTCTTTTTCCTACGATTTACTTGTTTCTGTTAAGTCTTTTTCAGGTCATACTTTCTTCTTTTACACAGCGCATAATAGCTAAACTTAAAGGAGCAATGAACCTACCAGGTGTACAGGTTTAATTTATATTACAGCATTTCATTTTTCCAGCATGTTATATTGTTTTTATATCTTGTTATAATACTCTTTATGGCATGTTATACCCTTCTTTCAGCATGTTATAATGTCTTTCATTTTTACTGTACAGTACATTGTTACTTTTCTTTCACACTGCATGCTTAGTTACTTTGATATGTTATGTCTTAGTATAGAATAACCTAGCGGTTAGGAGCATGTTCAAAACTAAAACTGAACCAGGAGATGCTACTACGAAGAATTTGGAGCGAACATCGTGGGCAGCACGACGAGGAACAATTTCCAGGTAGATCTGCAGCAGCAAAGCACATTCACATCACCTATTACGTTCTTTAGTTTAAATAACAACTCATAGGATCACTCTTTAGGCTTTTTGTACAACTCTTTTGTACAATTATAAGTCCTGACGCTTTAGGATTCCGAGGTTACCGTGCGGTACGGTGTAAATACTCATATCTTTTTAAGTTATTTGCACAGTTCAATATTGTGTAAACATAAATCCTAACTCTTAAATAATTTGCAGGACTGAAATATCAAATAAACATCATTTCAAAGACATAAAGCTGAACATTAGGATAGTTGGGACATCCCCAGGGTTTCTCCTGGATCTGTGATATCCCCTACTTTTCTTTCCTTCGGATTCCTTAAATAATTGTTCCTATTTTGAGTCATTCCTATTTGATTTTTCCATGTCCAATCGATAAAACCTAAACTTTGAAATCTCAAAAGCAAAACCACCTGATCTTAATCGAGAATTTTCTTAAGTGATTTCGACCATTTAAGCTGTAATTAACTATAGGGGCTTGCCTCTATAGGGAACCAGGAACCCAGATAAAATAAACCCTATCTAACAACAAAACCACCTGATCTTAATCGAGAGTCTTCTTAAGTGATTTCGATCATTTAAGATGTAATTAACTACAGGGCTTGCCTCTATAGGGAACCAGGAACCCAGATAAAATAAACTCTATCTAATTTTTTATGTTAGTTAGGGAAACTTGTCGGCAAATAAGACAATCTCGCAGACCAAACGGATGTCACAAATTGTTTAGTCTAGATGATTGAATCCCTATTACAAGTGATATATTTATTCTTCGGGATAAGTGTATTACTTGTAGTATTATATTAAATCGTCTAAACTATTTAAAATGTGAGACTCGTTTGGCCTCACATATTTTAAAAATTAAAATGTTACTTAAAAAAAAAAAAAAGATTATATTCATATTTAAATTATTTTCAAAATTACAAAATCATCACTTTTTCAAATCACGAAGGTTAAAAAATACGGCCGACAGTAATCATAATTGTTCTTGAATCGTGGCTATAGCAATCGTCATCTCTTCTATCTTCTTTTCCATTCGACTGATTCGCAAATCTTGTTGTTGAATGGTCATTTGTAACTCATCCACGACATTCTCTTCGATGGGAAATAGAGCGTCGGGCGAAGATGATGGGGCCCTGGCTTCAATAACATTGAATTCCACAAACACCTCAACCAGGTAATCTGTTGAGTTGTAGTCATCATCGTTGGCATTGTTCCTTTGTTCTTCGGCCAACTTTGCAACATCGGCTTTAAATTTTTCCAGAGTGGCCTCAATCGATTCCGCTTTGGTCATTTTGAGGTCAATTGGAGTATCCTGATGTGCAACTCTTCTTAGGTTAGGCTTTATCGCAGCTGCAGTAGCGGCTGTCGGAACGTCAGATTCAAAGTCCTTTTTTAGGAGAATGACCCACCAACTTCTCCCATAGTATCGGTCTTTGATGATTGGTTGCTGGTTGTGTTGTTGTTCGTGTTGTTGGTAGTCCCACTGCGGGCGCCAGCAAGTTTGTCAAAATCGTTCAGCCTGTAATTGCAACAGTCATTAGCCTTTGCCAACTACTACCACTATTCCAGACACTTATGGCTTCTAAGCCACCGCACATATTAGGGGTCCAACCCACTTAGACTCATCCTGAAGGTCTGGAGATTTCAGAACATTTTTGTTTAAGGGTAACTAAACAGATAGCTCCAGAATCCACAAAGATTTGGCTATACCTGCTCAAGGAAGAAATAAGCGAGGTATCCCAACGAAAGAATAGTCTGACCCACTAGGGACATGGACACACTACCGATGTTTGAAAACAGAATCACTTGATCAAAATGGAGAGAGGAACTAATCTCAGCAGAGTCACCATAATTTGTTGGTCGCCAATTAGAAATTATCGGCCGCCGGAATGGATATCCCAACGCCCGATTTTAAAAGAGGTTTAATATAATTTATGTATATATAATTTGAAAAAAAAGTAATATTTTAATTTTTTTTTTAAATAAAAGACCAAACTGATCTCATATTTGTAATAGTTTAAATGATCGAGCACAACACCGTAAGCGATACATCTATCCAGGGGAATAGACATATTACTTACTAGCGCGGCTCGATCAAATAAACTAAAGATTTTATGACATCCGTTTTAGTCTGTCTCCCCTATTTAATATGGGAGATTAACTAGGGTTTATTTTAAGTTGGGTTCTTAAGTTCCCTATAGAGGTAAGCCTCTATAATTAATTACATCTTAAATGACTAAAATCACTTAAGAAGAATCTCGATTAAGATCAGTGATTTTATCTTCAAGATTCTAAAGTTTAGGTTTCCAATGATAAATATGAGGAAATCAAAGAGAGGGCTCAAAATATGAACATTGATTTTTCAAGAGTCAACGGAGTGAAATGTAGGGGATGTCACAAATCTAGGGAGAACCCCGGTGACTTCCCAACTATCTTACGATTGGACCTTAACTCTAAGGAGTCATCCTATGCCTCGTCGTCGTGGTCTCGATCGTCGCCCTCCGTCCGCTTGCTTCCACGTTCCGCTTCTTGGGAAGACTACTCTCCTAACAAATCGATTAGAGGCTCAGGGTTGTGGTGTGTATAAATGTACAGTTGTTGGGTCAGTGGCTCACTACAAGTTACTTCCTAAACCAGGTGTTCTACTGGCCTATAACCTAAAAGTCCCCTCTAAGTCTGTGAAAACAGCATGAGTTATAAAAGGAAACATGTGATGTGGTATAGTAAATAGCAAACGGTAATATTGCAGGCATGAATTATGTGTATATGCAGTAAAGTGTGCAGTAGCAAATGTAAACGATGTAATCGTGAAACAAACATGTATACCTGATGGGTCGGCAACTCCTGAAAAGAATCGAGAAAAAGCTGCAGATGACCCAAAGTAAATCAAAGAAAACCATCAAAAACACGAGGAAAATTCGAAAAAAATCACAAGTGCTTTTTCAAAGATTTTGATAAAACCGTAAGAAACATAAAATGATCCAATTTCGATAAAAACATAGAAAAACACCCAAAAAAAATCCAAAGAAAGAAAGAAAGTCGTAAGCATTCGGGTCGGGCTAGGCTCAGGACTCTGAAGGCAACTATCGATCACTTATATGTATAGAGTCCGACATTCAACTAGAAAAGTGTCATACTATACCAACTTCGATAGGTACTCCTTAGCCCAATACCGACGATTGACAAGTGGACAATCGAATTACATTATTTAAAATTTATATTCTTTTGCATGCATATAAGTTTCATGCATCTAAAAAGTGACATCAATTTTGGTAGTCAAAATACTTTTTTGCAAATAGCGTATTTATTTTTATCGTATATGTTCTTATAATTTTCTTTTTATTGAAAATATGATTATCCACAAGTCAACCGCACTGTTGGAGCTAGGACCACCAACAACCTAAGAAGGCAGGGGTGTCCTGCTAGTCTAGTGTCATCCTACGTTTCATCGGGTACCAGGATTGGGTCCCGATGTTTTAAGATAAAATATTATTCCGCTCTACCACCGAATGTCTTTATCATCAAGGTTTAATACCCCAAAAACAACCGTCCAACTTACGATCTTGTTTGATGGTTTCATATATAGCCAGAACTATATACGTGCGCACTTATGTATCGAACATAAGTGTTTAAAACCCAAACCAAGAAGCAAGGAAAGTGAACTGAAAAGCAAGAAATAAAAAAAGAAGGTTAACCCACCTCCAAAATTAACTTAGGGAAGAAAAGCCAAAGCGATAGGAGGGTTAGCCTAAAACATCCACCCGATGGGACTCCTTGAATGAGCAATGAGATGGGCACACTTCCCGATGCTAGCCAGGAACAACCCCAAACAGGTGCTCTCAGGCCCAAAACAAAGACCCTCAAATGGGTGCTCTCGGGTAAGGCTAACAGAGAAACCACCCAGCTGACACAAAAAGGAACCATCGNGAAGGGTTAGCCTAAAACATCCACCCGATGGGACTCCTTGAATGAGCAATGAGATGGGCACACTTCCCGATGTTAGCCAGGAACAACCCCAAACAGGTGCTCTCGGGTAGGAACAGCAGGGGGACCAAACAAATCAACATCCGGGGAACCGACCCAAAACAAAAACCCTCAAATGGGTGCTCTCGGGTAAGGCTAACAGAGAAACCACCCAGCTGACACAAAAAAGAACCATCTAGATGCTCTCGGGTAGGGGCAGTAAGGAACACATAACCACATCAGGTGACCACAGCTAATGGGCAAAAGCAGCTGTTGATCTCATTTTTTAGGTCATTTCTTTTTTTAGGGTCTTAGGATCTAGCTCTAGAAGTTCTTATTGACCATCTTAGAAAACTAGAATTGGTACCCACCCATTTTAGAAATTTCAAACACTTCCTTTTCTCCTCTGATGTCTAGCATTTATGGCTCATGACCATCGTCTTATGTACGAGGTTAAGGGCTATTATGTGAAGACTCAGGGAAAAATTTTCAATAGAATTTCAAGCCTTAGGAAAACATCANAGAATTGGTACCCACCCATTTTAGAAATTCCAAACACTTCCTTTTCTCCTCTGATGTCTAGCATTTATGGCCCATGACCATCGTCTTATGTACGAGGTTGAGGGCTATTATGTGAAGACTCAGGGAGAAATTTTCAATAGAATTTCAAGTCTTAGGAAACATACACACACCAAATGCACAAAATTCACAAAATTGCACGAGGTCAGACTTCAATTGAGCCTAAAGGACGTGTGAAAATGTGAACTTCTCCGGATGACCTCCGACGACAAATTGGACTGCGCCAACGCGTCCGGGACACCAATTTTGGTAGGAAAGGACACTCATATTGTCATGTTTCTGGCACAAGAAAAAATGTCATACAAATCAATGAATTCGTCAAAACGATTTCCGGTGGCGAAAAAGACTGTGTTAGCGCGTTCAGAACGTCATAATTACCTAGAAATGACATCCATATTCGATATGTTACGACGCACGAATAAAACATAAGTTCAATTTTTATTTTTTCCAAAATATTAAATGTTTTTTTATAATCTTTACCCATAAATTATAATTATATTAAAACCTAACCCTATTTAGGTTATCACCCACACCCTTCACCATCTGTTCGACCCATTCACGGGTTCGAACAGATGAAGCGCTTGTCCCGCTCCTCGCCCGTGCCCTAGCTCCACGGCGGATTCCACGCGGCAACGCTCTTCCCCTTCTGTCTCTTCTCTTTCTCTACGTGGCACGGCAGTCGTTCGACTCTCCAATCGCAAGGGGATGTGCTGGCCGACGCTTCTCCTCGAGGTTGTATGCTCTCCTCGTTATGGAGTCGTTTCCTTCCCCCTTTTTCGATTGGTTGTCTAGGGCGGCGAACGGGTGGCTTCTCTTTTTTTTTCGTTTCTTTGGCTTTTAGCTCACAGAGGAGATTTTAGGGAGGTAGTGGTGCTTCTGCCTTTTCTTCTTGACTAAAAAAAGATGGCTTCTTTTGATAGAGGGGAGATTTTAGGACTTGGTGTTTTTTGCTTCCATTCTTCGCTATTAAGAAAGTTACATTTTTATGTTTTTCCTATTGGAGAGAAGATCTTCTTCCCCTTTATTTTTCGAGGGTTTTGAGGCTTGGATTTGTCGAACCATGAGCTGGAAATCGTGAGGAGTATTTGTAGGCTATTGTTGGAGTGATTTTCTCAAATCTACCTTATTCTCTCTTTGCTTTAAGTTTGCATAAAAAAGAGGTATTCTTCTCCTCTCCTCTATTTTACATCATTTCGGATGGCATGAAACATGGAAGTTTATTTTGAAACTTAAGCATGAGTATTTTCTTAGAATGGTGAGAAATGAAGCATGCATATATGGATCACCTCTACTTTTCTTTTGCTTGAAACACTTGAAAACATGGCTAAGGTGGTCTTGGAATGCATTTTACTCCTTTAGAAATACATATTGAAAAGCATGTTTGAGGGTTGTCTCTATTACCTTCGTTGCTTGAAATATTTGGAAGTATGAAATGCGTGCTGAAAATTATTTTATGAGATGGAACAATATGTTTGAGGCTTATTTCATGCTTCTTTTGTTGCCCCTTACTAGAGTATATGCCAGAAATTGTTTTATGTTTATGGAAAGATATATTTGAGAGCTTATTTCATGCTTCCTGGTTTGCCCCATGTATTGGACTAGGTTTGCCCTTTTCTTGGGCTCGGTTTTGGCTTTATAGAATCTGATTTTTATGACTTTGTTTTGACTCATTTAGTGAGTTCGATTTACCTGGAATATTTCTCTATTTTTGCTCCCTTTTGCTAGATTCGGTTTTGCCCATTTGCTGGGCTCGATTTGCCCCTCTCTTGAGATCGATTTGGGCTCTGTTTTGGTGATTTATGTTGATTGAAATCTCTTACTGTTTTGGATCTTCTCTTAGGCTTGGTTTGCCCCCGTGCTGGCTCGATTTGTCCTTGGCCGTGAGTTGGTTTCCCCCTTTCTGCTGGGTTTGGGTTAGCCTTGTTGAAAGAATGGTTTGGTAGCTTTGTTGGCTTAGTAAACTTTGGTCTGTTGCTTAGTCGTGAGCCTCATTTGGTATTTACTACCTTTGAGATTGTTCTTAGGTTGTCTTTGGCCGTGAGTTGGATTTGAAGTTTTTTTGTTGTCTTTGTGATACATGTGGCTTTACTCTTGAGCTCTCCTCTCTTTTGGCTCCTACTCTTGAATTAATTGGAGCTTGGTTGTGCTCCCTCTCACCTTACCCGTGAACCCTCCTCTCTTTTGGCCTTACCCGTGAGCTATAATTTGTGATCTCTTGGTGGAGTAGATTGGGATAGTGGTTGTTTCTATCTATTAGCTTGAACACTTATATGGATAAATTCATGTTTATGAAATAAAAAAAATGAATGAAAAGGGAAGAGATTTTGATTAAAGATGGAGTTGAATGGAATGGATATTGGCATAGCTTTTGGAAATTTGGAAAGTCATTCCCTATGGATTATTCTCTCTTGCTTTGTGACATATGACAAGTTCTTGAAACTTTGTTTCAAGAAATTGTAAACTTGATATAAATTGAATTCATAAAGGGGTTTGGAAATTCATAAAATTGTCACGCGTTGATTCATTTATGAAAAGTGAGAAGATGATATCTTTCTAAGATTGATTCAAGGACCTTGAGGCTTTATTTAATGAAGTTCAAATTGCATTTTTGAAGCTTTATTCATTAAAATTTGATTTACATGTTGAGGTTTTCATATATCAATTTGAACATTTTAAGTGTTGATTTTTGAAGATCACCTTCTTTTTTTTTACCTTTTAGAAATTTAAACGTCTTTAGACCGATACATTCATGATTTCGTTTTAAGCTTTACTGGTTTGACTTTGTTTTAAAAATGGATCGCTCTCCTTTTCGTTTATTTTATTTTTTTTTAACGGTCAAGTTAAAAATGGGAATTTCTGATTTAATTATATTCAGAAATGATTCATAATCTTAAGGGAAATATGAGAGAAAGAGAAAGTGAGAGAAAATTAAAAATATAATTTGGATTCTCGAGACATAAAGAAGGGATAGAATAGCGAACTATCTACCATTCCTTTTGCATATGAAAGATGAAATTGTAAATTGGAAGAATAGTTGAGGGTTGGAAGAAAATGAGAATTTAGATAACGATTAGAGACATTGATTGAAAGATCAGTAGACCTGTACTTAGGTCCCTTAAGCTTTGAATAAATTTAAATCCAACTACCCTAACTAAGATTGAAGCACATTTCATAACCCTTTTTGCCAAAACATTAGGTTTACCCCTAGATTTTAGGAGTCTGATAGTAAGTTAAACTTGATCTAAAAATATTCGAGGATTAGTTGAAAGACATTTAATTGAAGATAGACACTTTAGAACACTTTAGGCTCAAACCAAAGTGTAGGCTTCCTAGGTCTTAGGAGCACACCTTGAGAGAGCTCATCCTCCTAATTTTCAAATGATCCTAAGAAGCTAGACATCTGATCCTAGTTCATGAGTCAACTAGGGCACTAGACATGAGGGTGCACTAGATTGTGATACATTACTGATTTAATTAAATCAAATAATGAAATTTTTGCCTTAATTTGACAAAAACTGAAACCCAATGCTCCGGGATTTGAGTTTGTCTTACACTCAAATCCTCCTACCGAATGGGGACATTCTCAATATCACATAAATCTCCTATTCTTGGTCATTTATATGTGATATTGTATTTTGTTTTATTTGTTTGTCTTTTTCCTACAATTTACCTGTTTTCTCAAGTTTTTTTCAGGACATACTTTCTCCTTTTACACATCGCATAATAGCTAAACTTAAAGGAGCAATGAATCTCCCAGGTGTACAGGTTTAATTTACATTACAACATTTTATCTCACAGCATGTTATATTGTTCTCATAGTCTGCTATACTATTTTCTCAGCATGCTATACTGTCTTTTCTTTCTACTGTACACTATATTGTTCCTTTCTTTTATACTGCATGTTTAGTTATTTTTTATACACACTATGCCTTAGTTTAGGAAAACCTAGTGGTTGTATAAGATTAACACTAAATCAGGAGGTGTTACTACGAAGAGCTTGGAGCGAACATCGTAGGCAGCGCGAAGAGGAACAATTTCAAGGTGGATCTGCAACAGCAAAACATCAAAACACATCACATAAACATTTTCACAACACTATATACTTTCCTTATTTTAAGTAACAATCCATAGGACTTCGAGGTAATTTGTCTAGCGCAACGTAAACCCTCACATATCACTTTTAGGCTTTTTGCGCAACCCTGTTGTGTAATTATAAGTCCTAACACTTTAGGATTCCGAGGTTACAGTGCGGTACGGTATAAATCCTCCTATCTTTTTAGGCTATTTGCACAGTCCGATATCGTGTAAACATACGTCCTAAATCCTAAATAATTTGCAGAATTGAAATATCACATAACATCACTTTAAAGACATAAAGCCAAACCATAGGATAGTTGGGACATCCCTAGGGTTTCTCCTGAATCTATGATGTCTCCTATTATTCATTCATTTGAATTCTTTAAGATAATTGTTCCTATTTTGAGTCATTTCCATTTGATTTTCTCATGTCCAATCGTGGAAACCTAAACTTTAAAATCTTGAAAGCAAAACCACCTGATCTTAATCGAGAGTTTTCTTAAGTGACCCCCAGTCATTTAAGATGTAATTAACTATAAGGGTTTGTCTCTATAGGAAACCTGAAACCCAGATAAAATAAACATTATCTAACTTTTTTATGTTAGGTGGGGGAACTTGTTGGTCTTTTTATAAAATATTTCGCAGACTAAAACGGATGTCACTAATTTTTTAATCTAGGTGATTGAATCTCTATTACAAGTGACATATTTATTCTTCGGGATAAATGTATTGCTTGTAATATTGTATTCAATCATCTAAACTATTTAAAATGAGAGACCCGTTTGGTCTCACCTATTTTAAATTAAAATGTTACTAAGAAAAAAAAGGTTATATTCATATTTAAATTATTTTCAAAATCATAAAATAATCACTTTTCCAAATTACGAAGTTAAAAAAAATGGCCGACAGCAGCCACCACCAATAAGTTCACGAGCAGGGGACAGCAACAGGGAAAACCATCAGCCACAGCACAAACAAGAGAACCACAAACAGGGACACCTCATCACCAGGAACAGTAAGGGGAAGGCCACCAGCCAACACCAAAAGGGATCATAACCAGACGCTCACGGGCCAAGAGCAACCGGGTGAGAACACCAGCCCCAAAACAAGCTCTTCAAAGCCTTAAAAACCAAAATTCTCATTCAGCACATATTTCAAACGGGGCAGCAATTATAAGGAACAAAACCAAACCCCAAACTAACTTCTTAAAACATTAGAACAAATTCCAACATATATTCAAATAGTAGGAATAACAGGAAATATAACCAAGCCCCAAAAGCATCTGCTTAAAACNAGCTATTTCGAACGAGCCGAACACGAGCCAAGCCTGAGCTCGCTCAAGCTCGGCTCGTTTACAGCCCTAGCCACCACCAATAAGTTCACGAGCAAGGGACAGCAACAGGGAAAACCATCAGCCACAGCACAAACAAGAGAACCACAAACAGGGACACCTCACGACCAGGAACAGCAAGGGGAAGGCCACCAGCCAACACCAAAAGAGATCATAACCAAACGCTCACAAGCCAAGAGCAACCGGGGGAGAACACCAGCCCCAAAACAAGCTCTTCAAAGCCTTAAAAATCAAAGTTCTCATTCAGCGCATATTTCAAACGGGGCAGCAATTATAAGGAACAAAACCAAACCCCAAACTAACTTCTTAAAACATTAGAACAAATTCCAACATATATTCGAATAGTAGGAATAACAGGAAATATAACCAAGCCCCAAAAGCATCTGCTCAAAAGACCAAACAGATTCCAGCATGTATTCGAACAGGAGCAGCAGCAGGGAGCAAAACCGAGCCACTAAAATAGTTGCTCAAAGCAAAAAATAATTTCAACATATATTCGAACAGGGACAGCAGCGTAAAGAGCAAAACTAAGCCACCAAACTAACTGCTCAAAACACAAAAAAAATATTCTAGCATATATTCGAATAGAGGGAACAGCTGGAAGCAAAACCAAGCCACCAAAACCAAACCTCCAAGAGCCCCAAAATCAACTAAAAGTCACTTGAATATGTTTCGACCAGGAGGGCAACAGGGAAGCACAAAACAAAGCCCCCAAATTAAAATCTTCAAAAGCCTCAGTATCAAATCAGTACAACAAAGGAAACAGCAGCACATAGGGCTAACACAGCCAAAAAATCCTCCATGTTAACCCAAGCAGCAAGGAAAGCCTCAGTCTAGAAGACTAAAACAGCCCCTAAACTTCAACATACCAGTATAGATGTGATAAGAGTGTAAGGAGTAAGCTTACACATGCATAAGAATTAAACAATGTCTTTCATTAGCCTACATTCTTAGCTAAGTACCATGGAATATTTAAAACAGGTCTAATAGCATGTATTTGGACTGAAGTAAGCTAAAATCTAATAACTAGCCATGATTCCAACATTAAATGTCATCAAGAGCAAAATAACCCCCCCCCCCCCCCCCCCCNCAAAATAACCCCCCCCCCCCCCCATGCATGCATTCCCCTATTTTAATGTCTCCAGCATGTGTCGAGCAGGGAAGAAAAGCGGAAGAGAGGAAACATATCTTTCTCGGGCTTCTATAATCAACAAAAGAAAGCCACGACACTCCTAAACCTAAAGTTCACAAGCAAAGCCACAACACTCCCGGACTCCAAGCTCACAAGCACCTAGCCGAGAAGAAATTTCCGCAGAACCTCCCCAGGCCTCAAGCTTCGTAACCTCACAGAGAACTCCCCACCGATTTTCAAAATCCGTAAACCCCCACACAAAACACCCTCGCAGGGAAGGAAGAGAGGCTCGCGGGACTCCTAGACGAAGCAACATCCCCAGCCGAAAGAAAACACAACGCAGCCGAGGCCACAGAGGAGGGAACCATCGGGAAGGAGGAGAGTTTCCCCATTCGTGACCTAAGGAACAAACGGGCAGGGCCAACTTACCTCAGCAAGGATCGAAGGATCACAAAGCCCCTCCTCGCTCGACAAGATGAGGCAGGCNAGCCACAACACTCCCGGACTCCAAGCTCACAAGCACCTAGCCGAGAAGAAATTTCCGCAGAACCTCCCCAGGTCTCAAGCTTCGTAACCTCACAGAGAACTCTCCCCACCGAGTTTCAAAATTCGTAAACCCCCACACAAAACACCCTCGCAGGGAAGGAAGGGAGGCTCGTGGGACTCCTAGACAAAGCAACATCCCCAGCCAAAAGAAAACACAACGCAGCCGAGGCCACAGAGGAGGGAACCATCGGGAAGGAGGAGAGTTTCCCCATTCGTGACCTAAGGAACAAACGGGCAGAGCCAACTTACCTCAGCGAGGATCGAAGGACCACGAAGGCCCTCCTCACTCGACGAGATGAGGCAGGTGATGCTTCGAGAAGAGGCATCTCGGGCAGAGGATGTCGGGCGAGGAGTCAAATGCAAGGCTAGGGCTCCGCCTGGGCTGGCTCGCGACCGGGAAGAAGAGGGAGTTCGGTTGGATTCGGCTTGGGTAGCAAATGGGAGGAAAAGTGCGGACGGGGTGTGAGTGAGTTAGAGATTTAAGAAAATAAACCCTTCCCTCAGCTATATAATACAAATATAACCCCGCTATAATATATATGATGTTAACTTTGTTTGATATGCGCACCTCTCGCTCGTGCACGAAACCATATCGAAGTGGTAGTCCTTCCTAACAAAAGTCGACGTTCCGGATGCATCAGCGCGGTCCTTTTTGCCATCCGGACGACCTCGCCGCTGGTCAGGTCAGAAACGCATTAAATTCGTATTTCGTCAAAATAATCGATTGTGGTCGATCATGGAGCCTCCTACAAGTGTGGGAGACGTGAATTTCAACAATTGTGTGCGTCGACATGTGCACTATGGTATTCGTGCATCGATAAGTGTGTGCGGACGACACGAAGTGTTTCCTAAGGCTTTAGATCTTAAGGGTACTCGACTCGAGCTTCGTCGCGTTGGTTTAATCGACTCAACTAAGCGTTCAGGATTTAGAACCGATCACATGAAACTGTGAAGAGTCAAGAAGTGGCTTGAATTTCTAATCAGTGTGGACCCTAAGCTAGACCTCTAAGAGAGTCGATAGGAAACCCTAAGGCTAGATCATAGACTCTAAGAATAGGAAGCGACCTCACCTAAAATGAGGTCAACAAGGCGATCATCATAATCCAACCTTCTTTCCATATAAGCAATTAGCCCTTGCTTCACCCCTTCGTCATTAGAAAAATTGTCTTCAAAACGGGATTAAGGGTTTAAATAATAACCCGCTACATGTAGTAGTTTATGAAGTTTGACTTCTCATCTTGCATCAATCCTCCATATATGTTTATACTTCTTTTCATTATGCCCACAATTAAAAATAATTTTTTCTTTCGTTGAATTCATTAACTCATAAATATAACTCATGTTCTGTCTTTCTTCTGAGTCAACCTCTCTTAAAACATTAATAAGTGGTACAACATTTTTGATACAGTGAGTAAGATGATCCCANAGGAAGCAGCACTATTGCCGCTACAGTACCGCAACTCAAATTTCCTCCCCTTTCCTTTTTCAATTATCTCTCGCTCTCTTCCTTTCCTTTTTTATGATTCTTTAATTTTATGTCCTACCTACTTTATGTCTGTCTTTCTTATTTCTTTCCTTTTTCATGAAATCCCNGAACTTGTGGCTCTAGCTATAGTCATATTTTAATGATCATATTTTGTAGGAAACAAGCTGGTCAAAGGATCCTGGTTTTCATTAATTTTTTGTGATTTAATTTGGTGATAAAACTACATGAACAAAGAAAATATGTCACATCTTTATTGGTGTGAGATATTTGAGAATGAACATAAAATTACATTACATATAATTTTAAATATTTGTGAGCTGAAGTTAATTTTAAACTTATCATCCCCAACAAACTAGTTCTTAGAGTGAATGGATTATTGCTCTTAGCCTTAGAATGATGAATTTTACTTGCATATTTTAAATTTTATAATATTGCAATACACCCAAACATAGCTATATATATATAATTTGCATAAGAGATTTGATGACAATTTCCTCTGGTTCAAACCTTTTATCAATACAATCATTATCAGGACAACACTATCATTCACTTTTTCAACTTAAGAATTTGATTATTAGAATGGATCGCAACAATTAAGGTGTGAAATATCAATGTCTACCATAAGGGTATTTGAATGATCCTACTCGGCCATCTTGAATTTTTTCAACACTGCCAACTTGCCTGTAGGGTATCAAGAACGTAATTTACATGATTTAAATTGATTTTAAAAATTTATCGCATTACAAATCTTTTCAACTCTTTCTTGATATATAGTAGATTGAGTTTGTAGGTTAAACTCATTGTCACATTTCATGAGTATGATGACATTTAGAGTTTTTTTTAATGGTCTTGAAAGTTCATTGTAAAAAAAGAGAAATAATTTTTATCGATTCTACAATTATTTAACAGCAAGTTTGCATGACTAGAGAATTCACTTCTAAATGATGTTACAAAAGTTTATCAAGAGGTGAAACCCAGGTTAACCCTACTTCTAAAGGTAAGGAGGATCAAACTTCAAAAGATGGTTGTTATTAGCCGGCAAAAAATGTGTGTATGTGTTCAGTTTTGAATTATGAAAGAGTATTGAATTTTTAAAGGGACCGCATGCTTCTCACAGTGGGACAATTTAAATTAATAAGTTAGACCACACAACCTTCATATACGTAGTTTGAGCTTTTCAATATTTTTTTGCAACACATTAGAATAGTTAATGTGTTGCGCATGCCTTTTTGAAAAGTTTCCTAACTCATGACAAGTTGCAATGATTTATTTTTATTTTAAATGAAAAAGTTCCTATTCATAAGAATGCACATCCGTCTCCTGTTCAAGAGGTATAGGGACAAACTGTAGCAATCCTTATTGTCAATTTATAGTGTTTAGGATGCACATGTGATTTAGCATTTTGAGTCCATTATCAGCTGCATTTTGTCCACTTGCGTGTTAGTTAGCAGATTTGAGGGCTTTAATCTTCATTGAATGTTCAAAGCATTATGAGTGACTTATATGTAACCCTCATTTTGTTCAAGAAAACCCCACAGAGATCATTCTCTTCTTATAAGTAAAAACCCTCGGTTTATTTTCATTTCAAGTTCAATTCATCAAGTGTATTTTTAAGAGTTCCGAGTAATTGAGAAAATTTATAGTGTGCAAATAGGGATGTCCTATGCTCATAAGAAAACTTGCAAATTCATTTTAAATCCCCATATATCTAGTTCTAATTATGTGTTTTGTTTTGGTATTTTTTACTTCTTTTGACACAACTTGTATGTCATTTTAAAAGTTAATTTAATGTCAATTTATATTTCTTTTTTTATTTTGGTTCTATTTAAGTCTAGAAAATCATTTGCATTCTTTAGATTTCAAGTTTTATTTCTATAAATTTTAGCAATCTCTAGATTCATCTTCCGCATAAGAGTAGCTGCCCAGCACGCCAAAAAAGGTGTATGGGTAGAGTTTATGACACCATAGAACCTTCTACTCCCATCACACCAAGGAAGGTGTGCAGGTTTTTATGTACCTGCATAAAACTTCCGCAAACAAGATTTCCCTCCTGCACTAATAAAAATGTGTACGGGTATTTAGTTTGGTGGACCAAGTTTTCACTTTCACTGCAATAAGAAAGACGTGCATCTACACCACATTAGACCAACGTGCGTAGATTCTTAAACATCGAGTGAGTATCTCACTTTACATTGTACCTGCACATGTAGTTATGACAGTGACAAAGATGCAATGATACCGAGTTTGGAGCAAGAGAACAAAATCTAGAAATATTTTTCTTCTCTTTTTTTTCTTATCCCTTTCCTTTATTTATTTATTTTTTTGTTCTTTATTTTAGATTTTCCCTATTTATTGATATTAAGGGTGAAAAATAAATGGGGTCAGTTAGTGAGAAGAAGAGAGAGTGTGCATGTAAAAAGAAAAGAGAGGGAGAATGGCAGAGAGAAAAAAAAATAAAGAGGGGAAGCATGAGATTGCACATGAGAATGGACAATTGGAGGTGAAGCATAGTTGCATGGGGGGAAGATGCATCGACTAGTAGTGTGTGTGCAAATGAGAATGCATGAACTCATGTGCGCTAGCTGCCAGGAGAAAGTGAGTGAGATGGCACTTGCAATTGCACCAGTGAGAGCAGCAAAAGAGACAAAAGGATGGAGTGAGCGAGAGTTAAAGTGAGGGAATGGGGTTTTAGGTACTTTATTTGATGGGGCGAGGCAATGTGGGTGTAAGGCACAAGCAAGGGCATGACCTAGGGTGTTGGGCATTGCGAAATACATCAACAACAAGTATTCATCCCACGAAGCGGGGTCGGCTACATGAATAATTTTTCTCCAATATTTTCTATTGAGTGTCACTTTTTTATTTAATTTTAATAAGTTAAGATCATTTTTATGCAACAAGCCGAAGTCATTTTAGGTCTACCTCCACCTTTTTGAACATAAGTCAAATTTAAAACATCTACTCTCCTAAGATAATACTGAGTCGTATTTTGTATTTTATTATTTGAAAATTTACATGCATACCAAACAATTTCTATATATTTATGTATCCAACACCCAACATTTAATATTCATATGTATGACATTTACAGACATATCAAACAATTCTTATGTATTTATATATCTCAAATCTAAACATTCATATTTACAAACTAGCATTCAAATCTTTAATATCACATAAAAAATAGTACTATTACCACTTTAAAGTAAAATACACACTTTCATGCACAGATTTAAAGCACCAACATGTCATGTATGTAAATATGAAAGTTTATGAGATATGTAAATACATAAGAATTTTGTGCAACATATATAAATTTCCCTTACATTTATAACACTTTACTTATGCATGAGACGTATTTGACTTCTAAGAAATAAGTAATAGTGGTATTTTCTATGTAATGTTAAGAATTTCAGTTTTATGCATGTAAATATCAATTTTTGGGCGTTAGACATGTAAATATATAAGAATTATGTGAGATGTATGTAAATGCCTTTTTATTTTTTATTAGGTAAAATAATTAAAAAGTTAATAGTGATTCAAATCACAATTGGATGGTTGACATGATAAGTGTTGAGTTTTAAGTTTGTCCAAGCATTTGATCCCTTTCGTCGATGTTAGAGAAGAATTGGATGCAACCATCATTCTCTTAACAACAAGAGAAAAAGAAATAGATAAATTATATTTTTACAAAAGAGCCAAAAGAATGCAAATAGCAGCAAAGTCGTCAAACTTAGTTAGAGGAAAAGGATATATTAGTGTGTCCTATTCACTGTAAAACCAACCTATTATGAGTGAAATATGTTAAATTTGACTATACTAAAATTCATTATTTTAAATTTAGCTTTGGTAAAAGTCGGATTGTGATCTATTTTTTTAAAGCATATTTTCTTAGGAACTATTTGGAACCATTTTTATTTCGTTTTTTTTTGTTCTTATTTAAAAAGAAAACAAAAAAAAGCAAAATAAATGTTTGCTTAATCGCTTTTCATCTATTTGGCGGATATTGTTTTTAGACAATTTTTAAACCATTTTTGAAAACACAAAAAATAGATCAAATATAATTTTTGTGTTTTAAAAACATGTTTTGCAAGCAGCAAATCTCTCTCGATATCACTTTTTTTCTCTTTCGCTACACCATCTCTCCTTTGACCACCGCCAACGGTAAAGCCATTGTCGTCGTTGGACGTCAACGCTGATGTTTTGGATCTTTCGACGTATTACTTGCTCGCACAGTGATCAACCAAGGATACGCTCTTGCCACCACATCTCATACTGAACACTCCCTTCTCTGCTCCCAGCTTAGCATTCTATTTTTCAAGCAAACCTCCCTACCGCTTTATTTCCCTCCCTCCCTCTTTATCTATCGCTCACTCTTATCTCTTTTTTTCTCTTCCACACCAATCATAACACTAACTTCCCATTTCAAATTTACAGAAAATTCGATGAATTCTTCGCATTTGGAAGCAAGGTGATTTTACTCTGCATTTTCTTTGTTTCCACCATTGATGTTCTGTCTTTCATTCCCAAATGTAATCTACAGAAGGTGAGACTCGTTGTTCATGTGCTATCGGTGTAGGAGCATCCAAGCGAGCTGTTGTTGCGAGCTTTGTCGGAGGAGGCTAACTTACCTTGTACTCATCCAATAATTAAACTAGAGAAAGGCAAGATGGATGGAATAGCTTGCCCTTGGTTTATGATTGAGTCATTCTTTGTTCTCTATGGTAAATATGTGGAGATTTCCATTAAGGGTTAAAATAGTTCTGTTGGCTTATAAGTTTGGTGAATCATGAGAGGGATTTAAATCTGTTAAATTCTGTGAACCGTAGGATTTAACAAAAATTTGATTCAATTTAAATAGTTGTACTGTCAAACGTGCATGCTCACCCGTCTGCTCCCAATTGTCACCTCCGGCTGACCACCATCACCACATAAATCAATTCCAAAGATATTGTATTTCAAGTCAAAATATAAAATAAAAAATCAAATAAAAATAAAAATAGATATTAAACAATTGTAATTGCAAACAACACCTAAAGTATTGAGCGATATTTACTTGTATATTCATATAAAACCTCCAATTCTATTGTTTTTACTCTGCTTATTCGTTGTTCATAAATCTTTTTCTTAGATTTTCTAGTTAATAAACTACAATAGCTCTCAATTTAAAAATAAAAAAAAGGATTTAGATACATGCCACATAATTTCTATATAAGTACATATCTAACACTTAAGATTTAATATATACTTATGTAGCATTTAAAATCTTAAATTACATAAAATATCACTAATATTAACCATTCAAAAGTGAAATATACTTTTTTATGAAAATGCTTTGATATGATTAAGTCATTAAAGTTATGCATACTAGAGCTGTTACTTGTGTTCGAACTGAAGTAGGATTGACCAAATATTTTCCTATTTCTGTTGGATTACATCAGGGATCGGCTTTAAGCCCATATCTTTTTGCTTTAGTTATGGATGGTCTTACTAGACATTTATAGAAGGATGTACCTTGGTATATGCTTTTTGCTGATGATATCCATCTCGTGGATAAGACGAGAGAAAAAAGCTTAGAAAAAACTCAAATTATGGAGGTCTACATTGGAGTCTAAAGACCTTCATTTGAGTAGAACTAAAACTGAATACATGGAATGTAATTTTAGTAGTAGTAGTTCTAGTGACAGAAGTGTAACTTTGGGTGACCAAATTATTAAAAGGTGTGAAGGATTTAGATATCCTAGTTAGCGATGGTGATATAGATGGGGATGTTAATAGTAGAATTCAAGTTGGTTAGTTCAAGTGGAGGAATGTTCGGGCCTTTCGTGTGATAGAAAAGTACTGCTTAGACTGAAAGGAAAATTTTATAAGATGGTGGTGAGACCTGCAATGCTCTATGGCGTTGAATGTTGGCCTTCAAAAGAAGAGCATTATACTAAGTTAAATGTTGTGAGATGAGAATGATTAGGTGGATGAGTGGCTTTACACTTAGAGACAAAATGTGAAATGAATATATCCGTGATAGGGTTAGTGTAGCTCCAGTGAAGGACAAAAATAGAGAGAATCGTCTTAGATGGTTTGGTCACATTAAACGTCGACCATCTGATGATCCGATTAAGAGAGTAGATGTTTTAGATTCGACTTATGTTAAGAAAGGCAGAGGTAGACTTAAGAAGACTTGGGCTAATTGTATAAAAAATGATCTTAATTTATTAGAACTAAATGAAAATATGACACTAAATAGGACGCAATGAAGAAAAAAGATTCATGTAGCCGACCCCACAGTAGGATTAAGGCTTTGTTGTTATTGTTGTTGTCGTTGCTTTGATATGATTAAGAAACTAAATTGCTATAAAAATAAACATCAAACATTGTGTTAAATATGAAAATATATAAGAATTGTGTGGTATGCATGTAAATTCCCCAAATATAAAATGGCGTAGAATAAATTGGTTGATAATAATTTTCTATTAAAACTTCCAGAATTACAAATGGCTGGTAATTAATCAATTAAATACTAGCATCGAGATCAAGAAGCAATATACCTTATTATCTTTCCAATCTTCTTAAAAGCAGCACCATCTTTGCAAATAGATATGGCCCTTTCCAGGCATTCTTTAGTGACCTAAATAAATAATCAAAAAGAAATAGCTAAGCAACAGAGTATCTTCCGATCAATGAATTCATTCTATACTAATACTAACAAAAACGAAATGCAGATTTACTGTTCAAGATCATGCGCGTAAAAATGTCTAAAAAGTTAAAGGTGCTCAAACAAAAACAAAATAATCTCCGTTATTTAAAATAACTGATACATGGGAGTATCATTTTGCTATATCGAAGTATACACAAACAAGCAAACAAGTGCCTACACAGCAAAATATTAAGGGAAAATTACATACATAGCACCCAATTCTTATGGATTTACCTATCTCACACCTAAACTTTCATTTTTACAAACATGAAACTTTACCTATTAATGAAAAGGATGGATTTGACTATTAAAAGATGATAATGAATGCTACTTTTCATATGATGTTTGTAATTATGAAAATCTAAATGTGAGATAGGTAAATATGAAAGTTTTGGTTGCTATGTATGTAAAAGCCCCAAATATTAATTATCCAAGAGCAATGTAGATTCAATCTAATAGAAATTAAATCTGCCAAAATGAAATTTATCTCAAAATAGATAGAATTTTGCACAAGCAACATATGGACAGATTGACCAATTTTATNATATATATATATATATATATATTTATATTTATATTTATATTTAAAGAGGAAAGAGCATCTCGTGGCTCCCTACATGTTAATATAAATTAAAAGAACAAAAATAGAGGGAATAAGGATCCCCGTCTAAAAATAAAATAAAAAACCTAGGGGTTCCTTTATCCATGTTAAAACTGTACACCAAAAGAATAAAAAGGAAAAATGTACCAAAAAAATCATTGAATCCAGTATACCAAAGTAATCGTATACCCCACAAAAGATGTACACCAAAAAATTAAGAAAGAACACTAAGTCCAAGTGAAGAGCTCCAAGCGGCATCAGCATCACAAACATTTGATTTTCACGAGAGAACCTGCAGTAATAAAGACAAAGGAAAGAAAGAGGACCCTTGAAAGTAGAGATTGAGTTAATGAAGCCAATAAAACCCGTAAACTCAAGCGCAAAGACTGGCACCCAAATAAAGTACCACAAAACCCAAAAATAGGTACTGCCATAAATATCAGGTGAGCGGCAACCACCGCCCCAACCGAGAACCATCGAAGTAGGAAAGGAAATATAAGGACAACCCCAATGAAATCTAAGGCCAAGCCATACCACCAAATAGATAAAAAAGCTAAGAGGAGACATCCCGACGGACATATGGGGCATCAATCTTGTCACCAACCAGCAAAATGTTTAAAGGAGAGGTGATCAGATCCCACCCAACAGTTATTAGTGGCACTACCTAAAATAGCAAGCCAATTTGCGGGTTGATTTCTCTCCCGATAATTGAAACTCCATATGACATTCATATTAGAAATTAAGCCTTTAATCTTCTTAATATAGTAGAGGATATCCCAAGGGGCCTAGGCACCATTAGCAATAATGTCAACCAAGATGCGATTATCACAGTCAAATATAATAAAATGTCATCTAAGAGAGTGAGCTATCATGACAGCCATCAAGATGGCCCGAGCCTCCGCCTCCAAAAGAGTATCAGTGTGAATACAGTTCCCTACAAAATTCCTAGCAATGCCCTCACAGCCCGCACTGTTAGATTTTCAACTCTCATCGGTGTTAAACTTTACCCAACCCCTGGGAGGTGGCCTACATCTCACCAAAACCGGGAGAAGAGGAGATCTCCTCTCGGCCATAACTGCAGGCCCAATAGAAAGAAAATAGTTAATGCCCGAAAAGAAGCTTTGTTCAGCATTACCCGTTCTCCAAAGCATATTAATATAGGCAATAATATTAGTAAAGATCATTCTATTTTGAATGGTTTTACCCTCATGTATAATATCATTACGAGCCATCCAAATAAACTAGCATATAATGTAAGGGTAGACTTGCAAAAAATGTTTCTGTTTACGATTCGAATTGTAAATCATAGTGGTAAGCATGAGATTCCGCTCCGGATTCACAATAGTGTCAAACCACATGTCAATCTTCCTCCAAATGAAAAGTGAAAAGGGGCAAGAAAGGAAAATATGCTCAACAGTCTCCTCCGCCGAGTTACATAAACAACAACGTGAAGCAAGCCTCAACCCCTTCATTTTTAAGATATCATCACAAGGAATAACAGAGTGGAAAATCCGCCAAACCGGGAAAGACATAGAGGGAGTTAATGCCCAACTCCACACACCCTCTCCCCAAGGGAGCTTTTAAAAGTTATGTAAGGCGGAATATAAAGATTTGGTAGTGGAGCAAGACATTGGAAATTTCAATGTAAGAGTACCTTGTAAATGAGGCTCAATAGGAATGGTTGAGATGAAAGTAGCTCCCTTAAAACCCAGAAGATTAAGGAGAAGAAGAAAATTATAATGACCATCCACCCAGTTATCAGAAACCATAAGACTTGAAGACCTTGTATCCCTCATATCAAGCATTACATGGATCCAACAGTCATGTCAAAAGGAAATGTTTCCACTCCCCACCTTCCAGTAAATGAAATCCTTTGCTCGATCTCTAATATGAAGCATTCTCTTCCACATAGTGGAATCCCCCAACCGTCAATTGATCGATGTCGGATGAGAGTGGCAATATTTCTCATGCATGAAAATGGCCCACAAGGAATCAGCTTTCGGAAAATTAAACAATTGTTTAAAAATATTAATATCAGCAATATGGTGTAGAGGTTTGAAACCCAAACCACCAACATAAAAGGATTTGCAAATATTTTTTCAAAGGCATCCATCTTCTACCTAAATGATTCCCCACCCATAAAACTTAATAAAGCATCTTTCGAGACTCAAAAGAGTGTTTTTCTTGAGTTGGAAAACTTGTAGAGTATATAAAGGAAGAGAATGTAAGATACTCCTGAGCAACGTAATTCTACCCCCAAAAGAAAGGAAATTATTTTTCCAATCCGAGATTCTCTTCTGCACCTTTTCCACCACCTCATCAAACTGAATTCGTCTATTCCTTCATTTAAGTAAGAAGACCCCCAGATATTTAAGTGGAAGAGTAGCAATAGAGATCCAGTAAAATTGGCAATCCAGCACGCATTAAAACGATTGACCATATTTCCCATGTATAAGTTACATTTATTGGCATTAAAAAGTAAACCAGAGACAGATTGGAATTCCAACATTAAACTGTGAATATCCCTCACCATTTTTTTGCTAGCATTAGAAAACAATATCATATCATCGGCATACGCTAAATATGTTACCAACGTATTGGATTTATGAGTGTATTGCAAAGTAGGGTTTCTCCTGAAAAGGTTATTTAAAAGGCGAGAAAGATAATAAAAAATTAAAATGAAAATAGTAGGGGATAAGAGGTCACCTTGCTTTATCCCACGCCCCGCACTAAAGAAGCCCCGAGATTGCCCATTGATGAGTATGATGTATTTATTGCAATGGAGCCAAGAGAGAATAATTTTGCAAAAATCCTGAGAAAAGCCCCTAGCTTTAAGCACCTTCAAGATAAACTCTCAACTAACTGAATCATAAGCCTTGCGGATATCCAATTTAGTGACAATTTTTCCCCCTCTACATTTTTTATCAATATCCAAGATGAGTTCCTACGCAAGCATAATATTATCCGTGATCCATCACCCTTGAATAAAGGCGGATTGATTCAAGAAAATTAATTTGTGGAGATGAGGTTAATACGCCTGACCAAAATTTTACTAATCATCTTAGATATGACAGAGGTCAGAGAAATAGGTCTAAAATGGTCCCAAGAGCTTTTTTGAGTGTTTTTGGGAATAAGAACGATAGTAGCGGCAGAGAAATAATTTTCAGGGTTCTACTCCTTAAAGAAACTCAATATAGATTCCACCACCTTATCCTTAACAATACTCCAGCATTTAATATAGAAAGCAGAGGTGAAACCAACAAGCCTAGGAGCCTTGTTGCAATTAATGTTCAAAAGAGTAGAATAAATTTCTTCATCCGAAAAAATACCAGAGAGATCGAGATCCACCATTTGATGACGTACATCATCAAATAAAGTAGCATCAATAGAGCCCGAGGACTCATGAAACTCAAAAAGTTAAGAGAAATAAAGAACAGCGCTCTCCCCAATCTCCTCATCCCCAGAAATCCAACTCCCCTCATCATTTTTAATCCTCACAATAGTATTATTGGCTCGTCTTTCTTTAATGCAAGCATGGAAGTATTTGGTGTTTTGATCGCCTTGAGAGAAATGGGTTTCCCCATTTTTGTTGCAACAATTCCTCCTCCCAAAGGGAGGCCTTCAATAATTCTTTATTAGCCTCCTGTAAGTCATGGATAATATCATCAGAAGATTCATCAATAGCCTGTAGGAAACTGACCCTCTGCTACGCCCTCTTAACTCTAGCATGAACATCACTAAATACATCCCAGTTCCAAGATCTTAGAGCAGAAGCCACATTTTTATGCAGCTTCCAAAGAGTGAACCATCCATTGCCCACTTCCTCACATCTCTATTGGTAGCAATGACTCACAAAAAATCATCATGTCTAGCCCAGATGTTTAGATAACGAAAGTGAGAGCTGGAAACCTTTTCGAAAAAATCAAAGGACAAAAGAAGGGGCTGTAATCAGACCCAGATCTGCAAAGATGTTGAACTTGCGAAAAACCATAAGAAGCAATCCACAACTGATTAGCAAAACAACTATCTAGACGTTCAAAAAGTTTTCCCCGTTTCCAAGTAAATTTGGAACCAACAAAGCCAAGATCAGAAATGTCAGCCAAATCCAAAGCTTCAGTGAACTTATCAGTTAAAGTGGTGTCAATTCTCCGACCACCCAATTTTTCAGACTCATGCATCATCATATTGAAATCCCCTCCAACCATCCAATTCTGATGGATTAAGGCACCCATATCAGAAAGTTTGTGTCAAAGATCATATCTAGCAGCATTAGTAGTCCCGGCGTAAACAAAGATAAGACATCCATAGAAAAGAAAGTGTGCACAAACTGTCTATTATGAATAAAAACATCGCCTGTAATATGCTTCCGCCAAAATAACCAAATCTTGTTAGAGCAATTAGCAAAGAAAGAGAAGTTTTTGAATTTACCCAAAATGCGATCATCCCGAGAGGAGACCAATGGTTCCAAAATAGCAAAGATACCGACCTTATGAATCCTTATCATTGACTTGAGTCTACCAAGGGAGTGAGGATCCGCAACTCCCCTGATATTCCAAATTATGACATTAAACATGAGCAGACATATGACCCTTCCTAAACGATCTAGTTTGGGTCCGTCCATTTTCTCCATCTGAAAAATAGCGATTCATATTCAACAAGGTATTCCCACTATTGTGTTTTTGTGCTTCCTCTTGCCCTCTATATTTCCTCCGACGATATTTTTGAACATGTCATTCATCCCTTAAAATTTTAGAAATATCCTCCAAAGGTATATCAGAGAGGGTATCAGAATGATGAGAGTACAGAGAATTATTATCAGTATTCAAAGCGTCAGGAAGAGAGGCCGAAGAAGGACGAGCTTCCTCAGAAATAGAAATGATAGGAGGATCTAGAACAAGTAACACCTGCTCAGTTCTCCCAACCAGGTAAATAGCATTAGAGATAACAAGATATTGATTATTATCAGTATTCAAAGCATCAAGGAGAAAGGCAGATGAGAGTCGAGCCCTCTCAGCATTCGAAGTAGGCAGGGGAGCAAGTGTGACTTGCAGCGCATGCCAACTTGTTGTCCCACGGTCTGGACCGAAGGGGTAACAGTTGGGTGGGGGACGGCAGCCATGGCATCTGCCGGAGAAACCTCAGCATTTTCCTTAGGGAGCAAAGGCGCCTGCTCTATGTGTGACTGTTTCAAATTTCCCCCTTTCCTCAATTCAGGATGTAGCTTGAAGCATTGGTCCTGACTGTGGCCAAACATTCGACAGTGAGTACAATAAAAGGGGTGTTGTTCTAATAAAATCTGCTGCCAGTATCCATTGTGAGCCGATCCAATCCAAACCTCATCAAATGTGGGTAAAGTAACATCCCGTTTGATTAAAACTCTAGTCATAGCCTGTCTCGTGAGATTACAGATAGGAGCATCTAATTTAAAGGGTCTCTCGAACATAGCAGCCAAGGAGAACAGAATTTCATGGTTGAAAAGAAGAACTTGCAAACCTGGGAACCGAAGCCAAATAGGGATAATCGAAGCCTCAGCTTTGGGATCAAAATTAGTTGACCATTTCAAAACTTTCATTCCATAATCCTCAAACCACACCATACGCCTAGCAAACAGACGCGTATAATCCTCCTCATTGGACAACTGAATTAAAATGTGTCTTCCATCCAAAGGTCCTATCTTCCAATCTCCATGAGCTTCATCAGTTCGAAATGCTTTTGAAGGAACTCCATTTTAGGATATCATACAGGAATTTTCCTACCAGATGAAGGCAGCAGGAAGAGACGAGTTCGCCGTTCTTGTCATCACAGAGGAAGAGGGCCAGCTTACCCCCTTTCCGGCCAGGACGTCGAACGAGGAAGTATCAGAGCCGAGTGCGAGTGAGTCGTAGTAGACAGAAAGGAAGTTTCGAACGCCATCTGCGGTCACGCTGGCATAACAACGATACCTTTTACCCGTGTCACCAATGTCGTCGGCGGTCACGCCAGCGTACGATCGAGCCATGTCTCCCGATTACCCACGTCGCCATCGAGTCGCAAACCCTGGCAGAGCCAGAATCATGATCATCGTGAATTTTATATATATATATA
>JXCR01122864.1:104624-123448 GCA_002079205.1 Phalaenopsis hybrid cultivar | reverse complement strand
ATATATATATATATATATATATATATATATTAAGAGGTGTTATGAAAGCAAATATTAATATTTTTCAAAAGATAAAAGTTGTTACTAATTCAAAATTGCTCCAATTTCTTTCACAAACTAATGAATTGCAGGTGGGGCTAAGAACTCGAATATCAAAATTCATTAACTCATGCATTTTTCCACCAAATCTCATCCATTAATCAGAAGATCTTAACTTTCTTAACTTCATAGCAACTCTACTCCCAAAGCCTCCTCTTAAATTATAATACAAGTCTAGTTGAATATCAGCTCTAAGGCGATTATCATAATCCAACCTTCTTTCCATACAAGCAATTAGCCCTCGCTTCATCCCTTCGTCATTAGAAAAGTTGTCTTCAAAACGGGATTAAGGGTTTAAATAATAACCAGGTACATGTAGTAGTTTATGAAGTTTGACTTCCCATCTTGCATCAATCCTCCATATATGTTTATACTTGTTTTCATTATGCCCACAGTTAAAAGCAATTTTTTCTTTTGCTGAATTCATTAATTCATAAATATAACCCATGTTCGGTTTTTCTTCTGAGTCAAACTCTCTTAGAACATTTATAAGTGGTACGAGACTTTTGATACAGTGAGTAAGATGATCCCCCAAAAAAAAAAAAGGATCAAACAAAATAACAACTCAAGCTTTTATATCATCTGTCTTCTCAACTCATTGATTAGAACACCAAGTTTCTGAGGAGAACATTGTCTGGAGTAGTTGCTCCTGCCTGTAAATGCTTTGAAGGAATATGCAGTAGCAAACCGTTTGATGGTTGGAAAAATGAGTTTTCTCTCTTTTGTAAATGATCTCAACAAGTCAAAAACTCATGTGTGCCTGTAAATGAATTTATCAACTTGTTTTCCTTTTACAAGCATGCTTTCTTGAATCTTCAACTTTCTAATATCTTCTAACATTAGGTCAATATAATATGTTGCACAAGGTGTCCAATAAGTGTGTTGTCTTTTTCTCATTATCTTTTTACTGGTATTCAGATAATTTGACCCATATAATTTGTACCGTATTTTTCTCTTACTTCCTCAATCACATTATTCAAATAAGTGAATAATAACTCGACACTCTTTATAACATAAGAAGCATTCACATATTTAAGAAAAAAATCTCAGTTGGACTCTTAACAGAAAAATTAATCGAAGTTCTACTTTTTTTCATCTGTCCAACTACTTGATATAATCGAGCAACCATATTCACTCCATGATTTTTTATTCTCCTCTAACATTTTATTGATTACAGCAACTTTATCTTTGAGCATCCAAATTTTTAATTCATGCATTGTATCTGGAGTAAAATCAAGTCCAAAGTTAGCAATTGCTTCAAGCAAAGAGATATAATATGGCTCGTTAGCAACATTAAATGTCAATCCGACTAAGTAGTAGAATCTACCAAAGCCCTACATGCATCTTTTCATCAATCTTTTTTACACTTACAATTTAGAGTAGAATTTCTTGCTTGTGTTAAGGTAAAAGTATCCATTAGACCTCTAACTCTAGGTGGCCTCTAAGAGGAGTCAAATAGTGATGAATTTGTGGCATTTTAACTTTCACAAGCATTTTTTTTACTACATATAATGTCACGATGTTCTTTGACTTTTGCATCTTCTTCTAATGTTTTCTTGTATATCTCTTGAACTTTTGAGGGGGCTTTAGTTCATGGTTTAATGCCTTTATATGTGCTAGCAAGATTTTTGTCATCCTGCTTATTGTTCCACTACAGACTCAATTGCAAAACTTACATCTATAATACTTGTCATTGACTGTGTTTGTTGTATATTGTCATGCAAAGTCCTATTTGCTAGTGCGACCACCACCGATTACACAATCCCCCTTCCATTACAAGTTAATAACTGACTTTACACATTAAAATAAAATAAAGAAATTAAATCAAATCCACCTTTAGCAAACATGAAAATTTTTTCAATTAGTTAATGGATTGTGTGACCTCAAGCAAACATGAAAAAATAGATCAAATTCACGACTTTATTGCAGCCACAGTGGAATTACTGTAGCTGTGGTAAAGTCACTATAGCTACAGTGAACTCACTGTAGTACAGAGAAATAATCGATTAATAACTTTCTAAAATAATAAAAATCGCATCGTTTACCAAATGAAACCATGCAGGTAAGAAACAAACGATTGCGGGAGAGAAGAGGGTGCGAGAACTTATGTGTGCAAGAGAGGAAGCCCAAGTGCGTGTGTTGACCTCGTTTTGGTGAGGTCCAAATTCTTCCTTCTAGAACTTAGGATCTAGCTATAGGGTTTTCCTTTTGACTATCCTAAAAGACTAGTGGCGGGGCCCACCTCTTTAGGAGTTTTAACCATTTGGCTCTTTTATGAAGTTTCACATGAGTGGTCTCAAACCCTCAACACTTGATTGAGTTGATTAAGACAAACATGATGAGACTCAAAAAATAGTTCCTATAAGGTCATGACACCATAGGAAGACCCTTTGTGATTTGGGGACTTCACCTAATCCTCACACATACACTTCACATCCATGAACACATCACCACATTCACACACACTTAATATTATACACATTCACACCAACATCACCACACCCTACACTCCATCACAACTCTAATCCACCCAAAATCCAAAATTACCAATTTTATCCAAAATTATCCAAAATTACAAAAAATGCCCAAAATTGTCCAAATTTCTCGAAATTACCGAAATCACTCAATTTTACACCCCAAATTCCCAAAGTTACCCAATTATCCTAATTTTCATCAAAAATGCCCATTTTACCCAATTACTCTGACTTCCACCAAAGTTGTCAAAATTGTCAAATCCACTTCAAATTCACCTCAAATCCATCAAAATTCAAAAAAAAAAGTCCAGCCCCACCAAATTTCAAGCCTTAATTCAAAATCACCAAAGCTTAAATCCAAGTCCACCCCAACTCCAAAATCCAAAATTAAAATTCAACAATGTCCCAAAATTTTATCATGAAAAATTTATAGTTTCATTGAGCCTATCATGATTAATCTTAAACCCAAAATCCATCATCCAAGCCCAAGAAGCCAACCTCTCTTAACTCATGCCAAAAGCCCGCCAAAGTAAGCCCAATTTCTAAATCCATTTAGACCAAAGTCCACATGACAAAAAAATCAGCCCCCACATTTGATTTGAATAAACCTATGATGAAATATTCCATGATTAAATTGGCTAAGTTTGGAATTCATAAAAAATTCCTTCAAGACTTGAAATTCTCACCATCTCCTTTAGTGCAAGACATGTAGGTCATGCATGAGCCATGGGCAAGCCATATGGCTTCATCCAAGCCATATGGAAGCCATGTACAAGCCTCATGTGAGGCACCTTGCCATTTATGTCTAAAGGATGACCTACTTTCCACTCTTGGAAAAAAGCATTTAACCACTCCAACGATTCACTTAAACCCAAAATTAAGCCCTAAGCTCATGATGGGAACTTGTCCACTCACTCCCCCAAGCTGACCACCAACCCTAGCCACCTTGAGAGGTGAGCTTGACCCACATACATGACTCAAAACCAAGCTACCTCCAAAATTAGGTCGAATTGTGCACAAGGCAACACCCAATTGACTTCACAATCCTCAATCCCCAACTCCTCTAAGCAAGATGGAGACCTCCCATGGCCTGGTCGGCCACCATGGCCTGGTCGGCCACCATGGCCGCCGGAAAATCCCAAACCCAAGAGCCACCAAGAGGGGAGAACTCAAAATTAAGCCCATCCAATGTGACTCTCCCCCATTGGACGTTTGTCGCTATCTTCTCTCCACATAGGTGCCACCTTGAACCCCTGGCCTTGGCAAGATGGAAACCATGGTCGAGCCTATAAGGACCCCTCTCACGGCCAAAAGATGGACATGCACAAACCTTAGGAAAACTCCGCCAAAATTGCCCCAAACCCTTCTCACACTTGCACGAAGCTCATTCCCATCGTTTTCAGTCACTCTCCCCCACCTCAAAATCCTAATTTCTCCACATAAATCCATGGCATTTTCGATCATTTTATCAACTTCACCAAAACTCCAAATTGATTGTTCTAAAAGCTTCCCCACACCTCAAAATCACTTCCCCAATCAAAATCTCACTCTCCCGAGGCCTCTAACCTAGTTCTAGACCAAATTTGATCCACCATTTGTTCTAGGTCATACCTAGACCCATCCACAGAGCAAACCAACACTTTGAGAAGGTTCGTGGTGTCAAGGCGAAGCTTCTCAACCAACCCAATCGAGACCTCACCTCTTGGGCAAAGGTATAGCTCAAAAATCTATGAATCTCACTCGATTTTGGTCTTTTATGAATAGAATGGGCAATCCATGTCCACTTAGTCGTATAAATGTGTTCGTCTCACTTAGATGAAGCTTTAGGAACAAACCGCATCGAATTTAGTTAAGTATCAAGAGATATTAGCACTATGGTGTGGACGGTTCTCTAGTTAGGGTTGATTTAGGACGATGACCGGATGTTGTTCATTCCAATATATTTAAAATGAACGGCGGGAATCGAGTCGAACGGTGAATCGGACCAGTACAAGGCCCTAACTGCGGGGTAACGGAATAGCTGAGGTGTAAAGCGCAACAAATAGGAAAGCGCTGCGCAAAGTTTCAAAGATGTTGAGGTTGTGGTGGCACTGCTGTGATTAAGTAGAAAATTATAGGTTTCCCGATTTAATTAAATCTAAAAAAATAAAATATAATTTCAAAAAATCATATCTTGGTATAGAAAAATCAAAATTAAAAAATAAAAATACATCGGAGCTTAGTGAATAAAGGAAAATTTAATGAACCAAAAAATTGAAAACATTTGTTTAATATTTAGTTATTAATTAAATAAATGGCTTAAAACTCATTTTAATCACAAAAAATTAAATATTAATCACCATGGTTTGAAATTTTCAATGTTCATTCTTCATGTGTCTAGAAGTGTCCTCTGATTTTTTTCAAAGTCAGATAACACCTTTAGTATTAAAAGCCTTCATTTTTTATGATAATTACCTCTATTTATTTAAAACAATTATAAAAAAATAAAACATAAATAAAAAAATATGGGACAAAGTCTTGAAGGTTAATCAAAGTCAGAAGCACTTAAGAAAAATAAAAATAGGATTTAAAATTAAAGAATATATTATCTAAATATTTTTTTTACTTAAAATTATCAAAAATTATAAAAATATAAATATAATTCAAAATATCACAAAATTTTCTCTGATTAAAGACAATGACTTTAAGATGTCCCCATAAAAATTTTAAAGACAGAAAGTGTATTTTGAATATCTAAATGTATTTTCTTATATTTCTAGATATTATTGACTTAAAAAATTATAAAAAATAAAATACAAGTTAAAAAAATATGAAATAATGTTTGGTGAGTTTAATGAGATCAAAAGGATTAAATTAAAATGAAAGTCGATTTTAAAATTAAATATATATTTTTCTAATTATTTTCTCATCAAAATCAATTAAAAAATTTATAAAAATTAAAATATAATTCAACAAATTATGAAATTTGTACAAGGTGGTCCTCTAACCTTTAGCAACACTATAAAATTCTCCTAAGGTCATAGGACATATTTTGGGTAATTAGCTTAATTAATATTAAAAAATTCATAATTATGAGTTTAAATAATTACAAAAAATAATTAAAATTCAAAAAAATATAATTTCACTTCTAATGTTTTAAATAGTATATTAATGAGATGTCATAGGAGTTTCATGACCATTTGAATTAAAATATAAGAGTTAGGGTGTGTAAACCCTACGGATATAATGGTAATTTTGGAATTTTACATTCTATCCATAATTTTTAAGATTAATCAGAGGGAAGGGGCATTAAAATATGATGATTAGTATACTGAAATGATTGAAGCATAAGGCTAAGAAAGGGTAGTGACCTACTCTTGTCATTTTACAGAAGGGTTAAAATTGTAAATACTTGAATTGTAATAGACAGGAAGAAATAAAACTTTGGATGAACCAAGAGTGAGGGGTACGAGTTAGAAGATCAATAAACAACTGATTTGGACCCCAACCAATGGTCAGACAAAATTTTAATCCTTTTGATAAAGATTAAACACACTTTATAATACTTTTCCAAAAAGTACAAATCTACTCCTAAGGCTTAAGACCTTGATAGTGAACTAGGTTTGACTTAACACCATCTAACGAGTAGTTAAGGGAAGGAAATATATGTGATAAGGAAACATCTTAAAACACTACAAGCTCGAGCCCAACTAAGGGGAAAGAGTGTAAGATTCTCTGATGGTTATGGGTATACCCTTAGAGGTGTTTACTCACATATCTCTTAATATGAAATTAAAGATTGATCATTTGTCTCACTCATGGCCTAATTAAGACATCAACAAGATTACACATAGCACGGTTTAAAGTACAATAATATAACCCCTAATTCAACATGAATTGATCAATTCAACAATATAGCAAGTTTAAATAAACTTGAAAGTCCAAAAGATCCTAAAGTATTTCAAAGCCACTCTCTGAACACCTTGACAAGATTTTGAACATTCCATAGGACATTCGGTTTATTATAATTTGTTGGGCAAAATCATCCTCAAGACGTATGGGTTCACCAAGATATGATTCAAGCCCCTTTAAATTTAAGCACACTAATCAGAAAATTCCCCGCTACAATTTATCCTACAGTAACACCCAATGATTAAGGATATGGGCCTTGGATACAATGCTCAAACCCTTTTAACAACTGAGGATATTTAAAGTGTTGCCACATATGAATCATCGAGATTGGTGTAGATTGGATGTTTTGGTGGCAAGAGTGATGATGAGAAAGATATCTACTATGTGAGAATAGTATTGCATCTCTTTACCCGATGACTACAAGATGGTGTAAAAGTAGCATGCTACCCGCTAACATTGGGTAAAGAGTTTCCCTAACTCCAGGGGCTGCTGGTGGTCCCGAGCCTCAAAAATGTGACTGATTTATGAACTGCTTCATTTACAAAAATACATAAAAGATATAATATAAATGACCTCTTTTCCCTTATGAGAAATTATCTTTTCTATGATAAAAAAATGAAAAGTTTAAATTATCTTTATGACTAAAAAAATTAAGAATTTTGATTTTTACTTTTGGCAAGCTCATGGGTCAGTCATATAGATCGGACTGAGGATTATCCTCTCCAGATTGCTTTATTGGCATCTCTTTGCCCAATGTTAGGTCTCTCATGCATGATGTTGATAGTTGCCTACAAAGCCCCTTGAGAATTGTTAGGGCTTCGGCCCTAATTCTGAGCTCTCCACTTTACTAAAATTCTTACACCCGACACTGATCGTCTATATGTGTCATCCAACATGTTCCACATGCTTCTGTTTTTGCCTCGTGTTTTTGCTTAACTTTTGTATATATGCTTACCACAATGCTAACCCTTTAACAGCAGTGTCGGAGGCGGCACGTACGCACTGTTATTTTTCTGCACTTCCTTTTATTGTACTATATGGCATATCTTACTTTCATATACTTGCGAAGACCCCTAGGGTAGAGAACAATAGGTCATCTGTTTAAGAGGAACACTACACTAGGCACTGAGACCCGACAATAATCACAAGTTCAAACATAAACCCTAAACCCAAAACCATCACCGCAAAGTGTTCAGAACAAGTAGAACGAAGATGCAAGTGGACGGAGAACGACTTCAGATGACGATCAATACTTAACAATGAAGCGGATCTACTTCAGCAAAACTTTCCTTAGTATTAAATAATATAAACCCATAAGACCTTGAGGTTGTACGTCACGTGCGACATAAATCCTCACTTTATCCTTTAGGCTTTTGCACAATCATGATGTGCAGTGTAAGTCCTAACTCTCTAGGATTCTGAAATTGTTGTTCGGTACAATAAAAATCCTCCTATCTTACTAGGTTATTTGTATGACTGTGTCTTGCAAATGTAAGCCCTAAATTTTAAATAAATGGCAGGAGTAAACATTAAATAACTTCACTTCTAAAATGTAAAGTCAAATAAAAAGATAGTTTGGGAAATCATTGAAGCTCGTTTTAAGGTCTGTGACGTCCTCCACTTCTCGCTCTTTTGGATTCTGAAAATAATTGTCCTCACTTGGTCCATTCCCACTTGGTTTTCTTATAAACAATCATGAAAACTTTAATTTCTTGAAGATGAGACATCTAATTATTATCGAGAGTTTTCTTAACATGTAATTAGCTATAGGGACTTGCACTTATAGGGAATTGAGAACCCATGTAATATAAACTTTATCTAATCTTCGTATTAGATACAGGAATTGTCAGTCACAAATTTGCAGACTTAACGGTTGTCATGAATTTCTTAATTAAATGGTTGGGCCTACTAACAAGAGATTTGTTCATCTCTCGAAGTGGTGTATTACTTGTGCTATTGTGTGCTCATCTCTCGGGGTGGTGTATTACTTGCGGTATCTATCTAAATTATTAAATATATGAGATCTCTTTAGTCTCATTTTCCAAAATTAAAATGTTGTTATTAAAACCAAAATTATATATACATATTAAATTAAATCATGAATTCCAAAAAATCGACCGACAGTCGGATCTTCTGAAATGCGAGAGAAAGAGCAGGGTCATGTGCAAGAGACGACGCAGACGGAGAGGCTTCACAAATGTCCACGAAATCATAAGCGTGTGAGGGACAACGCAGAAGGCTGAGCAGATGGCTGAGCAGACGGCCTTCGGAGTGTCTGCATGCGAGGGATGGCGCAAAAGGCTTCCCAGACAGCCGCGGGATCGCCTGCCTGCAAGAGAGGAAGCCGACGACTGCGGTAGAGAAGCGAATGTGGGATCTTCCCCTTGCAGGAGAGTTGCTTTAAGCAACGTTAATCGGCTAGGTCTACGAAAGTATAGATTTTTTCCCTTTTTATTCGATGGGGTGTACACACTGTGGGTAGCAACCTACGCTCGTAGATATTAAAGGTGTTCTCGTGCATACGCCTCTTGAGTTTTGCACCCTCCTTGTGGGCTTGGGGAGAATTGGCTCACGCCTAGCTCAGAGGCATGCCCCAAGTGCGCCACATAAAAAGGTTGAAAAAAGTGGCAAATGCAAAGTATCCAAATCATAAGCAAAAATAACGGTCGTTGCATGATACAAAGCTAAAGGAAGTGAATGACCATGGCGTAAAAAGCAAAAGAAAGAAAAAAAAAATCCATGAGATGTGGAAAAATAGCAAAAAAAAAAAGAAACCATGAAGATCCTTCAAGTGGAAGAGACCAAAAATAAAAGAATAATTGAGAGCAAATATGGAAAGAATCAGATGCAATGCCATGAGAAGGTGACGAAGAGCGCAAGAGAAATTGATAAGGGGTCAAGCATACGTGCATAGGGTGAGACTAGATAAAGGAACTGCACATGCTAGGAAACTGGGATAAGATGCAAAAGAGGAGCCAAGTCGGAGTTTTTGCACGTGGCAGTTGAAGAGTAGTGCGATGGAGAGTGTATTTAGAACTTCCAAGAAGAAAGAGAGGCAAGGAAGAGAAGAAAAACAGGCCAGAGGCATGCATATGAAGTGCAGACTATGGTGTGTTAATGAGGAAGAAATAAGAGGGAGCTGTCAGGCAGAATTGCATGAGATTTTGCGGGAGTAAGTTCTTGGGTAGGAGAGAAAAGCAAGGGCAAATCAAAATTTGGAGCTCAAATGAGATACGGTATTCAGATTAGAATATTTTGTCCTGTCATTTTCTTTTTTTACTTTTTGTCTTTATAGAGCTAAACAAGACGTGATAGATATGATGTCGAATTGCAAGTATATTTGCCGAATAAGGGAAAACATAACTTGAAAGAAAACCTGACATTTCTATAAAATTTAAAAAGAAATAAATTAATATGTATTGAAGGCTCAGATAATTTCTCATTTTTTCATTTCATCATGAAATGTATGTTATCACCTGACACAATTTTTGTATTTTGTTTCCATGTGTCAACCATACAATTTGAATTTCTAGCCTGTATAGTTTTAACATCCTGGAAGAATCAGAAATCAATTTCAAGAACGGACGACGTTTAAACAATTTAATTACAATCAAGGTTTGAACACAATATACATGACATCTACAAGGATTACAGGACAATTTAGAAAAGGTTATCACTAGCCTCATGGCCACCATCTAAAACTCAAAATGTCAATAAATAGTATCTTAAGGGTAAGGATAAGATCACAAGCGAAATGATTTTCAGAGAAACAATAAAAGGTAAGAGATAGACATGTATATTATCTCTGAAAGAGTGATAAGAGGGGGCATAGAAAATCTAAATCAATCTCCTAGTATTCAATCATTTTGTATTTATCAATAAAATCATATTTCCCTTTGATCAAATTCAAGAAATCTCCTAGATCAAGTAGTCCAATTTGGTTCACATGTAATCTTGAGTCATTTCAAGTAGTTCGCAAAGCTCTCTTTAACTCCGATCTTCCTTTAGGTCAATGTAGAGATTAATGTATTCATAAGTAAAAAATTTATTAAAGCAAGGTCATATAAATCCAATAAAAAAATGTAGAGATAAAAAAATTGTAGAATCAATGTAGAGATTGTAGAAGCCCATGAAAAATGACATATCGCCAACTAGAAAAAAAAGAGCTCTATCAAACAATTCAATCACAAAAGCATAAATCCAATAAAATCATTGATAAAAAATTGTATCTCACCAAACGAATAGCTTCATCAATGACATTTTTGTATCCTCTCTTGAATCGGTGATGCTTTCCTCCTTTACGATTGCAAAAATTATTTAATCTTATATTTTAAGAAGAATGCGTAGACCAAACAATCACTTACCAAGTTTCTTTTCGATAAAAGTAGTCAAGCCGTCTGAAGTCACACTGTCCGTAACAATTGTCGTTCCAGGATGCTTCATGGAAGTAAGTGCCATCAAGATAAAACATGATATTGAAAAATTGAAGTAATAGCATCAGCACACATTAAAAAATAACAAAGAACATACTTCCTCAAGTACAATAGCAGACATCAAAGCAATCAATCTATTGCGATTGAACTCAGAACCAGTAGAATCCACAGCAGCTGACCTGAAAGAATAGTTACAGTGGCTTAAAATGACAAGAACAACAATGATAGCATTTTGAAGTAATTATTTGGGAAATTTACATACGTAGAAAACAATTCTTATGTATTAACATATGCCACACCTAAACTTTCATATTTTAATAAATAGAACTTTGATGCTTTAAATCTATGCATGAAAAGGTGTGTTTTACTTTAAAAAAGTGGTAATAGTACTATTTTTTTATGTGCTATTAAAGATTTGACTGCTATATTTGAGTGCTATGTGGTAAATATAAAGTTTAGATGTAAGATATGTAAATACATAAGAATTGTTTGCTATGTATGTAAATGTCCCAAATTTATTTTTGCACTTCAAAAGATATAAACATAAAAAAATAACAATACTAGAACCTGTCCACGTCGGTATCAAAGATGATGCCCAAATCAGCTTGATTATCAAGGACTGCTTGAATTATTGCTTTCATAGCTGCTTTGTCTTCAGGGTTTGGAATGTGATTGGGAAATAAACCTGATATCCACCATAATATACAAATATGACCACTCTGTTGTTAGGAGTGTAAATTTTGTTTGTAAAGATTCTACCATTAGGATCCAAGAACTGACTGCCGGATGTAATTGCACCCAGAGGTTGTAGTACCCTATCCTGATACAAAGCATTTTTAGTGCATAAGAAAGTTCAGAAGTGAACTGAGCTGACATAAGTTTCAAGGGAATTTTACATGCATACCACACAATGCTCATGCATTTAGATATCTAACATCGAGATTTTCATAATTACATTTATAACACTTGTGATAAACCTATGCATGAAAAGGTGTATTTCACTTTTAAGATATCAGTGGCATTTTTTATGAAATATTAAAGATTTGAGAGTTATGCATGTAAATATTAAAGTTTGAGTGTTAGATATGTAAATACAAAAGCATTATGTGGTAAGTATGTAATGCCCCAATTTTCAAAGATGCAAATTGTATACAAACAGATACAAGCAAAATAAAATGGTGCCAAGCAATCAATAATATAAATGCATTCCAATGGATTCTCCTAAGCCATATTATTAACACACATACCGGGACAACAAATATCAAATTTGCACACTCCAAGCTTAACTTCCGGATAAAATAGGATGGTAAGATAAGTAGAATACAACTAAGATAATATAAACCGAGTGGGGAAGAATGACACCTATATATGGTATAGTTGAAGATGATATATGTTCTCTTATCGAAGGAAGGAATGCATCAAGCTCTAACTTTTACCCAAGAAAATATGTTTATACATGTAATTCTAGGTTTTACCCAAGCAAATCCGTCCCAGACTGAAGAAAAGCATACAAAAGAAGTAGGATCGGTTTTCACCCTAAAGTGACAGCAACGGATGTGATTTATCGAGAAGTATACGTAGTAAATGGAGATGCATAATAGAATAAAAAGCAAAGACATACCATTAATTGTTCATTTGCTAATATTATGGTCTAAAACATATTAGGGGCATTTAAATACCACACAATTCTTATGTAATTGCATGCCTAACAGCTAATCCAATCTGTCATTTCACGTGAAAAAAAAAAACCACCATTTTAACTTTAAAAAGGTAAAATACGCCATTTCATGCATAGGTAAGGTGGCATGTATGTAAAAATTAAAGTTTAGGTGTTAGATATGTAAATACATAAGACTTGAGTGGTATCTATGTAAATCTTCCAGCATTTGTATCAAGTATTTCAAATCCACGGCAGTATTAGAGGCAACATTGTTAACCGAAAACAGACACTTGAGAGCAATAAAAGGAATTTTACAGTTTGAGCCATAAACTATGTCCTGCCATTACAATATGCAAATACAGGGAATGCATTTATTATGTTCTTTAAAAATCTAAAAGCTATATAAGTCAGATCAAGAACTTTTCTGAAATAAATCTATATATCATTTGACCATATTTATCCCTATTCAATGATGCAAATTTCTAACTCCACAACCTTCACGATTTTACTTCGTTACTTTTCCTGATGTCATCATTAAAGACTCTACAGATAAATAAAATTCCATTGCCTGGATAAAATTTGATATTTGGATATTGAACCTACGGTTAAATAACAGGAGCTGCTTTATATGCATTATTACTCTCAAAACAACAGAATATCTTGGGAAACTAATATTATTGAAAAAATCATGATTGGGAACATAATAGAATATGACTGACAAAATAACAGAAATTAAATCAAAGGACATCACTATCAACAAATGCAAATAAGAAAAGAATAGTGATAACATGCATAGCGGTTTGGTAAAAGAGGAAAAGAGGAGTAATGTTACCGCAAAGAATCCACCAGCACCGTTACCCGCATCAACAACAATGTGGAATCCCTCTAATGGCTTCTCTGCAAGTTAGGATGACAGAAAATATTTACTCAAGGAAAATACTATAAATTAAACTAACAGCAGGATTGTTTACATATCAGAGATATCTTATCAAAAAATATCAATGCTAGAGTCCTCCTTTTTATTCTATATCATTCAATCTCAGGAGTTGTCCTTTGCAAAGTAGCAATTGAAAAAAAGGAGGAAAATTTACATACATACCATTCAATTCTTATGTATTTACATATCTAACACTTAAATTTCAATTTAAAAGGAGTGTTTCGGCCTTTAAAAGTTAAAGTGGTGGTATTTTTTATGTGCTATAAGAGCTTTGGGTGGTATAAATGTAAAAAAGTAAAATTTAGGTGCTAGATATGTAAATACATATGAAATAGGTGGTAATGCATGTAAATGTCCCAAAAAAAAAGTGATGTTTCAGCGGTAAAGGAAATATAAAAATTGGCAATCAAATTGTATAAATCCATCAGGCAAAATAATACCTATATTTCCAGCAGCTTTGCGGACTGCCTTTACAAGATCAGAAGTATAGACTGTCATGTATCCAATCTTTTTATAAGATATAGATCTATCCTGTACGGATTCCTTCAAACTTCTAGGTGAGAATTTCTCATATATAACTCCAGCCCGCTCCAAGATATCTTTGATGTCAGTTTTACCCAATCCACCGGTATGTGTAAAAAATTTGAAACCATTTCGATTGTAAGGAAGGTGGCTGGCTGTATACAAGAAAGTTTCAACAAAATATAAATAAATTCATAATATTTAATAAGGAAAATTACTTTTATAATGTAAATTTAAACCTTGAAAGGAGGCATGCATATATTTAGTGTCTATTTTCCCATGTTTTTTAGATTGCGAGAAGGAAACAATTTTTTGTAAGATTAAGCAAACAAACTCTAAAACAACCAAGTTTTTAATGTAGCTCAAACTTCTGTAATTTTGAGAATTCTGCATTAAAAAGATTGACAGCACTGAAATGACAACAAAACTGGATAAGCAGTAGAAGTTAACGCTACGGAAAGAATGAAAATGCACATTTCCTAAAGGATAGGCCCTAAATCCATTTGACATTTAATTGATTTCTTTAAGTTGTAGATGTGAATATACATTATATGTAAACAAAAAAGAAAGAAAAATAGGATATGGCCCTGATAAAAAAATGTGAGCTTTTTTTGTGCCTTATCTTTTGATTATATTTTCAGTTTTAACCTAAGAAAATAGTGTACCTAATGCACGAAGCTCCTCTAGCATAGGGACTGGTGAGAGGTTGTTGCATGCAATTGTTGATAATTCCAGCATTGAACTCCCTAAATATAGATCAATAATGCTGCGCACCAATATCGACCAATATAATTACATTAAGACAAAGATATTTTATTTTGTATTTTTTTTATCATCAAATATTTATTTTTTTAGGACATCCATAAGTACTTCTGAAACAGTAAATTGTTCCAAAACTTTATAGTTAACTTTGCATATGAATGTACAATGGCAATAAAATAAAAAATACCTTAGTAAATAAAACATTAAAGCATCACAGATTTAAAGTGTTTGTAATTTTCAATGCATGACATGCCACTAACATCCTAAAATTGGTTCATCGCTATTCCAGAGACGATTGATTTCTTTCTTCAAATGCAGGAAGGCCTTAACTTCAAGAAGGACAAATGGATGTGGTGAGTGGTGAATCGCAGCCTGTGAAATCTCCTCAAGTGCTTTGTGGATAAAAACATCAACGTAAGACTTGATTTTGCCACAAATTGAATTTGCTTACAATAGGTATAATAGTCAGTCCATAGGTCATAATCTCTTTGAAAGTGAATACAGACGAAACCGTAACATGGAGGTAGTGTCCATGCTTCAAACTACTGAGCTTAGCACTGATGCAGAGTAAGATTAAAGAGATTGCCAAACAGAACGCCAAGTACCAAAAGCAGGCCAATAAACTCTAGGAAATCCCGGGTTTTTAAGAAAAAAGACTTAGATCATTTAGATTAAAAAAGAAAACGTTCCACACAAGTTATTTTGGGAACCTGTGCAAGATCCAAAATTTTCCTTTTCTTCCCCCTTGCTATCATTCCTCTCATCTTCCGAATCACGGGAATTTTGAGATTCCTTCTCTTTTCTTCTTTTCCCGCTATCAAGCCACACAAATCGCCTTCCCGATTCTTCGTTTCTTCTTTTCTTCTGGGGAGACTTTCCTCTTCAGTTGACGCCTTCCTGATTTGCTCAATCGCACCACCTCGTTGCTCAAAATTTAAAAAGGAGCTAGAGCATCCCACAGTCCCCTTTCCAGCTCAAAAATGAGCAGGGGAGATAAGAAACCACCAAACAAAACACCAAAGTACCAGAAGCAGGACAATAACTCTAGGAAATTCTAAAGTTTTTAAGAAAATAGACTTAGATCAATCATATGAAAAAAGGAAACGTTCCACACAAGTTATTTTGGGAACCTATGTAGGATCCAAAACTTCCATTTTCTTCCCTCTTCCTATCGGGTCTCCCCTCTCCCAAATCGTAGGAATTTTGTGATTCCTTATTTTTTTCTTCTCCGACTATCAAGTCGCACGAACCGCCTTTTCGATTCTTCCCTTTCCTTTACTTTTCTTCCTGCAAGAGTTTACTCTTTTGTTTCCACCTTTTTGATTTGCTTGATCGCACTGCCCGTTGCTCTCAACGAGCTAGGGAATCGTAGAGTCCACTTGCCAAGCCATCGATTCGCTATAGCTTCCCCTTTCTCCCTCTCACCTCATTCCCCTCAAGCTAGCCTAAGGGAAAGGAACAAAACCCCGCCTTCCTCCTTCCTTGATCGATCGAGCATCATAAGCCTCTTCTTTGCCTTCTTCCATTTATACTTTCTATTTTAATGCATTTTTTTATATATACACATATCTGCACATATACATACATACATACATATACATATATATACATATATATATATATATATCTGTGTGTGTGTGTGTGTATATATATATATATATATATATATATATACACACACACATATATATACATATAGATATATATATACATATATATACACATATATATATAGGGGAAAGAGCAACGGTGGTTCCCTACGTGTTAATTAAAAGAAAAGGGAAATGGAGGGGGGAGGATCCCCTTCTAAGAAACCAAAAATACATCTAAACACACCCCAAGGGGTTCCTCTCCCCACAATACAACTCACACAAAAAGAAATTTCCAAAATTACAAGTATACCCAAAACAAAATAGCAAAAACCCAAAAAGAAGTAAACTTGTGATCTAGTATATCTAGAGAAGTGACTACAAAAGAGAGGTACAGAAAAAATCTTCCGGTTAGCAATGATTATCCAAAAGCAATTCCACAAGCAGACCAAAGAACCGGCATGCCGCAATCCAAAGAGATCGAAAACAACTCTCCCCAAAAGTCCAAAGCTTGAGACGATCGGATCATCAACCTACATCCTAAAAAGACTCTCCTGAGGAGAACTTCTCGACAATGGCATTTATCTTATTTCGTGACATATTCCTTAATCCAGAATGGAAGCCAACAAGGAAATCACATTTCCAAAATTTTAGAGACTTCAGCTTTTAAGAATACATGCAAGTGCTCTTGCAACAATAATTCTTTTCACAAATACTATGCATTTAGTGTTCTCTTTTAACAGTGAAATCAATGTGTCAATAGGCTCGCTAAGGATCTGTTGGGGGCAGCTGCAGCTGTTTGAAGTAGATGTGAAGCAAAATCGCACAAAAGAGTAGCGAGCCATGTCCCAGTTTAGTCATGCCTCTGCCTCTAGTTCTAAGGCGAGATCCAGATAACAAATTGTTGAGTGCCGAGCCATTTCCCGAAGTAACCAAAGTATCATCCATTAGGTTCCCAAGCTGAAGTTTGCATCCAATCTTCTTCAACCTCCTTGAATAGACCTGTCATTCCTCCTCAGAAGACTGGCTCATCTGATCATCGTGTTGGTAAACAGAACGTCGGGCATAACAGCTGATGAGCACCAAAAGAAGGATTGTTAATTGTTGCAATGGCTGTAGGTTCAAGTATGTGTGAAACATGAAATATCTCTTCTTCACCTAATGCGTCCTGCAGCTGAGGAGGATTTGAAAGTGTAGGTTGCTTAGCAAGGTCGTCCAGCTTCTCATTGATCGCAGAAATAGTATTTTCAGAGGGAGGATCCACAGGGGCGATTAACTCAGACACCATAACTTGTTCTGTAGCCAAATCATCAACCAAAACCGTACCTTCATCCCTAGCTGGGATAACAGAATCTTGTACAGAAACACCATCCTGATTACTAGCAGCCATCGAATTAAGAGGAGGGGAGGAAATATAAATAATAGGAAGCGCCAGAACATTAAAAACCTGCGTATTAGTCTCACTAGGTGCAATACCATTAGAAACAATCAACCCCTGATTAGTATCAGTATTCGAAACAGTTATAGTAGTAATAGGAGGCGTAGAGAAAGAAACAGAAGCCCCCTTCAGAGGAGGATCGGAGGGAGCAGAGTCAGGAACATCAATCCTGCCCTCTGTCACATGCGTAAGGGAAGAAGAAGGGGGGCAGCAGCTTGTACAAACCTAGCAGTCGCATCATCAGGCCCCTGCTGCTGGATCCTCCCCTCCCTTTTCCTTAAATCAGGATTAAACTAAAAACAATGCTCTTGATCATGTCCAAACATCTGACAATGTTTACAATAGGAAGGGTATTGCTCTAAACTTACCTTCTGCCAGTAACCTATATGCTCCGAACCAATCCAGACCTCATCCGGAGGAGGTAAAGTGACATCCCTTTCGATCAGAACTCTAGCCAAGGAGGGTCGCGTAGGAGCATCTAATTTCAGCGGTCTCCCAAACATAGCCGCTAAAGAAAAAAGAACCTCATGATTAAAAAGATGAACTTTCAGATAAGGGAACCTGATCCAGACAAAGATGACCGGAGCCTCTGCCTGGGGATCAAAACTAGAAGACCATTTTAGCACCTTCATCCCAACGTTCTCAAACCAGACCATACGCCTAGCAAACAGCCGAGTACAATCTTCCTCGTTCGCTAACTGAATCAAAATGTGTCTTCCATCCAACGGACCAATTTTCCACTCTCCCGTGAGCTTCATCAACTCAAAGTGTTGTTTAAGAAAATCTAACTTAGGAAAACCATAAATGAACTTTCCAACCAGATGTAAACGACAAGAAGAGGCAAGTTCAACATTCTCAGCATCAGTGAGGAAGAGAGGAAGCTTTCCCCCTTTCCGGTCGGGGCGGCGAACAAAAGAGGAGACAGAATCGAGCTCGAGATTTTCATAGAAAACAGAGGGGAAGTTAGGAACACCATCAACGGTGACGCTGGCGTAAAAGCGAGGCCTCCGACTCGCCTC